>JAULCC010074413.1:0-19791 GCA_032358795.1 Nuttallia obscurata | reverse complement strand
GTATTTACTTGTACATTGATGCACATCCAAGGTAAGTATTTACTTGTACATTGATGCACATCCAAGGTAAGTATTTACTTGTACATTGATGCACATCCAATGTTCTTTTCTGGTGTTAGTGGTGATAGTCCTGATTTTGAACCAAACCTATTTCATAATATTTGAAAACTTACCCTGAACTTCACAGTTACAACACATCTGTTTGGAGCTGAAGAATGGTTTCCCACAGCAACAGCAGTCATCCCACGGTACTATCTTTTCAACCATTGTCCCGTTACAACAAAGGCCCTTTTCTGGATTGTAACTTCTTGTACCGCAACATTGAGTCTTAAATCCAAGCCATGCATGTTGAAGTACACCTTCACAACACATGTCGATCATCGGATCAAAGCTGACGCCATTGCAACATCTTGTCGATTTACCTTTTACTGGTTGAGCCAAATCAAAAGGATTTGCCGGACAGCATATCTCGGTGAGGGGGTTATACGTACCTTTTCCACAACACCACTCATCATCGGGTTTGTTCTTTTTGCGGATTGTATCGTCACAACACACGTACTGTGTTATATCGTATGACGTGTTGCGGCAACAGCGGGTATTTTTCTGACCACCGTCAGCTAGCTGGAGCCTACCTTCACAGCATATTTGATCATATATACTGTAACTTTTCTGCAAACAGCATTTCGTGTCCTTTCGTTCAGGTGACTTAATGCTGTTTGCGACACCATCACAACACATTTCGGAGTTTGTATTGAAGGTCGAATTTCCACAGCAGCAGTTATCATCTACGTCTAACTTTTTCAAAATGCGCAAATCTTCACAACAAATTTCAGTTTCAGGGTTAATTACTAAATCCCCACAACACATCGAGTTTTCTCCATTTCGATAGTGTATCATTTCTTGACAACAAAGCTGAAGAACAGGATTGAAAGGGTTATCTCCACAGCATTGGTTGTCAGTGTCATTACTTTTTTTGATAACTTTATCATTACAGATTATGTGTGTTTCAGCGTCGTAGCTTATATTTCCGAAACATACAGTTTTACCCTTGTACAGAGGTTGGGGATTGTTATCACAACAAGTTTGCTTCTTCGTATTGAATGTTTCCTCGCCGCAACAGCAATTATCGTCTATGTTGCTCATACTATTCATTTCGCCATTTTCACAACATATGTATTTATCAGCATCATAAGCTTTGATTCCACAACATTTGGTGTTCGTACCCTTTCGTGTTTGAGGGAAATCATTACAGCAAATATCTGTTTTTGTGTTCATTGTATCATCTCCACAGCAGCAGTTGTCAACTGTATTGTTCTTCACCCTGACAGTCTTCTTACAACACATTTCTATTTCCGTGTCGTAACTCTCATTCACACAGCATCCAGTGTCTGCACCTTTCTTTGGTTGTGGAGTTAAATCACAGCAAATCTGAGTCTTTGAATCTATTGTGAAACGTCCGCAACAGCAATCATCTTTGGGACTAGATTTAGTCTTAATGACACCGTTGCAGCACACCTCAGTCTCAGTATTCATACCTTTACTACCGCAGCAGGAACCAAACTTCATATTCCCATTCGGTTTACTAGGTACTCCACCACAACAGATTTCTATACCTGTATTCATTGTTGTATTACCACAACAACAGTCATCATTCATGTGCCTTTTCTCAACCAACAATGAGTGGCAGCACAATTGCTTTCTAGAATCATAACTGATTTTACTGCAGCATGAAGCAAACTTGCCACCAAGCATAGGCTGAGAGACACCATCACAACAAAGCTCTTTATTTGTGTTGAAAGTAGTTTTAGCACCACAACAACAGTTATCATCTGCTTTAGTTTTAGTTACTAGCATTTCTCCATTGCAACAAACCTTTTCATCGGGTGTATAACTGTTAATGCCGCAACACAATGTGGCATTACCCTGAGCCCTTGATGGTTTACCGTTGCAGCAAATTTCAGTCTGCGAGTTCATCGTTGAATCACCACAGCAGCAATTGTCTTTTGTGTTCTTCTTCTTTCTGATATCACCTTCACAACACATATTATCTGTTGAATCATAACTGTTTTGACCACAACACATGGTTAATGACCCTCCAACTAGTGAGTTAGCTACACCATCACAACATATCTCACTTTGGGCATCAAGAGTCATACTTCCACAACATGAGTTATCCTTTGCATTCTTCTTTCTTCTCACACCTTCTTTACAACACAGAAAAGATCTGGCGTCAAAGCTTTTATCAACACAGCAACTAGTATAATCTCTTTCACCTTGAATAGGTTGTGGCATACCGAGACAACAGATTTGTGTTTTAGAATCAATTGTGCTGTTTCCACAACAGCAATCGTCCTTCTTACTTGTTTTGACAGAAAGTTTACCATCACAGCACACATGTACGTTGGAGTCAAAACTCTTTCCCTCACAACATTGTGTTTGGTCACCATATGCTGGTTGTGCGTATGTACCATCACAACAAATGTCTGTTTCGGTGTTTATTGTTGTGTCACCACAGCAGCAATCATCGTCTGATTTTCTTTTCTTTCGAATGGTTTCGTTACAACAAATATGTGACGTGACGTCATATGAATCTACGCCACAACACCGGGTATTTTTATCTCCAAAAAGTGGTTGAACAATTTCCCCTTGACAGCAGATTTGAGTTTCTGTATTGAATGACTTTTTATGACAACACCAGTTATCATATGTGTTACTCTTTTTAACTACAATTCCTTCGCAACAGATGTCTGTTCTTATATCATAACTTTCCCTTATACAGCATTTAGTAAACTGTGCATCTTTACCCTTAATTGGTTGGGGCATGTCTATGCAACATATTTCCTTTTTGGCATCAGCTGTTGTTTGACCACAACAGCAGTCATCTGCTTGTTTTCTCTTATCTCTGACCTCTAAATTGCAACACATTTGATCTTGTGTGTTATAACTTATCTCTCCACAACACGTCATGTATTTTCCTCCGGGTTGTGGGTTATTCTGGCAACATGTTTGGTTTCGGGTGGTAATGGATTGTCCACCACAACATGAATCATCACTTAGTTTATTTTTCGAAATTATTTCGTTGTCACAGCAAACATGTGTTTCTGAATTAAAGCTGTTAACTCCACAGCACATGGTATTAATACCACCGAGTTTCTCTTGTGGCGTAGTACCTTCGCAGCATATTTCATTGTTGGTATTTATTGTAGTGACTCCACAGCAACAATTATCATTTTCCTTTCTCTTTGCTCTTAAAATTGTTGCGTCACAGCAGACATGTTTGGTAGGATCATAACTCCTTTCACCACAACATAATGTTGCCAGTCCTGCAACCGCATCTTGTGGCACGTCATTGCAGCATACTTCAGTGTTGGTATTAAGAGTTGTTGACCCACAACAGCAGTTATCTTTCTTGTTCCGTTTTGTTACAATGCCATTGTGACAACACATTGCATTCCCTGTGTTGTAACTTTGGTTTCCACAGCAATCCGTAAATGTGTTATCAACTAAAGGTTGAGGATATCCGTCACAACATACTTCTGAGCCAGAGTCAGCCGTAGATTTTCCACAACACAAATCATCCTTTTTGTCCTTCTTTTCTCTTACCTTTCTGTCACAACACATGTGTGTATCACTGTTAAAACTTTCTTCGCCACAGCAAGATGTTTTTGTACCAAAACTGTCCGCTGCAATGCCTTTGCAACATATTTGTGTATTTAGGTTTATTGTTTTCTTACCACAACAGGCATTATCTTGGGCATCTGTTTTATCAACTAACTTTCCTTCACAGCACATTTCCTTCCTTGGGTCAAAACTAATTTTCCCACAGCATTCAGTTGTTTTACCTGAGCTTGCTGGTTGAGGAAACATACCCTGACAACAGACCTGTGTTTGTGTATTAAACGTAGCGTCTTTGCCACAACAAGAATTGTCCTCTGAGTTTGACTTTTTAACAAGACTGTTATCGCAGCATACAAATTCCATTGCATCATAGCTTTTAACACCGCAACATCTCGTTTGCAGCCCAAAGGATTTCTGAGGGTTATCATTACAACATATTTCAGATTCTGTATTCAGTGTTGTGTTTCCACAACAGCAATCATCCTCTTTGTTACGTTTCTGAATGACATTTTCATAACAACACATTTCTTTTCTAGGATCATAACTTGTTCTGTCACAACATAGAGTTGTAGGACCCTTCAAACCTTGAGGCATGTCTTTACAACATATTTCAGTCTTTATGTCCACGGTTACTTTTCCACAACAACCGTTGTCAGTGTTTTTAATTTTGTTCCTAATTTTGTTCATGCAACAAATGTGTGAGTCTGTATCGAAACTTTTATCACCGCAGCATGTTGTTCGCTGACTAGTTTTAGGCTGTGGAATTTCAAGACAGCATATTTCATTTAAGACATTCATGGTTGTGTTTCCACAACAACAATCATCATTGGTATTTCGTTTGGGCACTAACGTTGAGCCACAACATATGTGCGTATCAGCATTGTAGCTCTTCTTTCCACAGCATTTTGACCTTTTCCCACCAACTCTATCCTGCGGAAGATCGCTGCAGCAAATCTGAGTTTTTGTGTTCAAAGTAGAGTTACCACAACAACAATTGTCGCTTACATCAGTTTTAGTCCTCAGATGGTTGCTATCACAACAAACTTCTTTGTCGTAGTCATAACTTTCAAAGCCACAACACTTTGTTTGGTCTCCAGCAACAGCCTTTGAAGGAATTTCATCACAACAAATCTCTGTTTTGGAATTCATTGTAGTTACACCACAACAGCAATTATCGTTACGGTTTCTTTTTTCGGTTGTAACCCCGTTACAACATAAGTAATTAGAAGAATCATAGCTTTTTTGACCACAGCAATGAGTGCTGTCATTTCCAAACCTGTTTTGAGGCATACCTTCACAGCAAATTTCGGTGTTTATGTCCAGTGTTGTATCTCCACAACAGAAATCATCTTTTTTGTCTTTCTTATTTCTAACTTCCCCGTAGCAGCAAATTTGTGTTTTTGAATCAAAACTTGTCGAACCACAACATGACGTTGAAGTATTACTCACAAGTGTTTGCTTGTTTCCAGAGCAACAGATGTGTGTTTTTGAGTTTAAGGCTGCTTTACCACAGCAACAGTCATCGGAAGAACTGCTTTTTTCCCTCAATGTTTCATCACAACATATGTGTGTTTTTGGACTGAAACTTTCATCTCCACAGCATTCCGTTGATTTGCCATCCCTCAAAGGTTTTGGATACTGTCCTTGGCAGCATATCTCTGTTTTTGTATCCATTGTTGAATTTCCGCAACACCAGTTATCGTTCTTTCCTGTTTTCTTTGTAATTACCATTTCGCAGCACAGGAAATTTCCAGAGTCATAACTTTGCTGTCCACAACATCTTGCTCTTTCTTCACCTGTTGCTGGTTGTGGAAAAATGCCGTCACAACATATTTCTGTTTGAATATTAAAAGATGTTTTGCCGCAGCACCAATTGTCCTTTGAGTCTCTTTTTTTCCTGAGTTGGCTGTCACAGCAAATATGTGTACCAGTGTCATAACTTATTTTTCCACAACATCTTGTATCTTGTCCCCCAACTGCCATCTGTGGATTGCCATCACAGCAAACTTGGGTACTAGACTCTATGGTAGTTTCTCCGCAGCAGCAATCATCGCTTTCATTTTGCTTTTTCTTTAGACCATCACCACAACATAGCTCATTTTCAGTTGAGAAGCTGTCATTTCCACAGCATGAAGTCAAACGTCCTCCAACCAGTTTGTTAGGAACTTCATCGCAACAAATTTCTTTATTTACGTTATATGTTGTTTGACCACATACACAGTCATCTTCCTTATTTCTTTTAAGAATTAAATCATTTATGTTGCATAAGTATAGCTGCGGATCGTATGATTTGGTATCACAACAACGTGTCTTCTCACCAACAATTTTCTTTTCAGGAATTCCGTTACAACAGATCTCGCTTTCTGTGTCAATTGTGGTTTCTCCACAGCACCAGTTGTCTCGGCTGTTCTTTTTCTCCGTCACCGTTGATCCATTGCAACAGATGTAATCAAGAACATTATAGCTCGTAGTTCCACAGCAGCGTGTGCTTCTTCCGAACATCTGTTGTGGTATATCATCGCAGCAAACCTGACTTCTTGCATTGTATGTCGTGTTACCACAACAACAGTCATCCTCTTCGTTGATTTTTAGAGCTACCACGCCAGCGCAACACATTGCTGTTTTCATATTATAGCTTTCCGTCAGACAACATTTCGTATATTTTCCACCAATAGCCGGCTGCGGTATACCATCACAACATATTTCGTTTTCAACATTAACTGTAGTTTTCCCACAACAGCAATCATCTGTTATTCTTCTCTTATTTCGAATGTCTACATCACAGCAGATCTTGTCTTCAATGTTAAAACTTTTATCCAAACAGCACCCATGAGTTAGTAGAGATCCATCTTGCGGATTGTTTTCACAGCAAATTTGAGTTTTGCTGTCTATAGTTGAATTTCCACAGCAGCAGTCATCTCGATCATTTCTTTTCTTCACTAAGTTTCTATCACAGCATATAAATAAATCTGCATCATAACTTTCTTGGCCACAGCATCTAGTATCTAAACTATACTTTTTCTGTGGCACATACCCGTTACAACACACTTCTGTCTCAGTATCAAATGTTGTATTTCCACAACACCAGTTGTCTTTTTTTCTTTTCTTTAGGGTAACTACTGAGTCACAACAAAGTTCTGAACCTGAATCATAACTATTCATTCCACAACATCTTGAGTCTGGTCCACCTTTCGATGATTGTACATATTTACCCTGGCAACATACTTGATGTTCTGTATTGAATGATGCATTTCCACAGCAGCAATCATCATTCCTATCAGATTTTCTGACAATGACGCCTTCGCAGCATATTTCATTAATACGATTATAACTTCTATCCAAACAGCATCTAGACTGACCTTCAGTAGAATCCTGTGGCGTACCATCACAACAGACCTGTTTTTTCAAATTCATTGTGGTTATGCCACAGCAACCGTCATCATCTTCGTTCACCATATTTCTAATTTTTCCATCACAACATAGTTCTGTTGAAACATCATAACTCAGATTACCACAGCATGATGCGATTCCAACAATGTTTCGTGGCACCATATCACAGCAAATGTCTTCATCAGCTTTCATCGTTGTGTCACCGCAGCAGCAATCATCGTTTTTGTTTCTTTTTTTGTTTAAAGTACCTTTATCGCAACAAATGAATTCATCCTCATTGTAACTTTCACTATGACAACACTGTGTATTTTCCCCTTGTTTTGGTTTAGGGATCCCTTCACAACAAACCATATCTTCGGTATTAAAGGTTGTTTTTCCACAACACCAGTTGTCGTTTCTGTTTTGCTTTGTTGTCACATTTGTACCATTGCAACACAGTGAAATTTTAGGATCATAACTTAGTCTTTCGCAACATCTAGTTTGCCGACCATAAGTGATCTGCGGAGTGTCAGTACAACAAATCTCAGTGCTTGGATTGATAGTAGTGTCACCACAACACCAAGAATCGTTTTCGCTTTTCTTTTTCCTAATAACAAGATCACAACACAGATGTGTACGTTTGTTGTAGCTCTTTTGTCCACAGCAGTCCGTAAAACCTTCGTCAAATAAGCTCTGCGGAATGCCTTCACAACAGATTTCTTTACTTAAATCTACAGACGTTCGTCCACAGCAATTATCATCTGAATTATTTCGCTTGCGCCTTATCTCATTTTCACAACAAAGCTCAGTCTTCAGATCATATGCTTTATCTGTACAACAAGAATGTGTTCCAATAGCTCCTTCCTGAGGCATTCCATGACAGCACATCTGTGTTCTTGTGTCAATGGTGGAGGTTGTACCGCAACATCCATTATCACTTGGGGTTGCTTTTCGCCGTAAAACTTCGTCACAACAAACAAACTTTCTAGAATCGAAACTAACAAAACCACAACATTTATAGTTGTCATTTGATTTTTGTTGAGGAGTACCTTGGCAGCATATCTGATCGGCGGTGTTCATTGTCATATTTCCACAACAGCAGTTATCCTTTTTGTTGTTTTTTCTTGTTACAGTTTGGGCACAGCACAATTCATTAACAAAGTCATAGCTCTTCTTCCCACAACAGCGTGTAGTACCACTTCCAGCAGCCGGCTCAACAAATAGTCCTTCACAACAGATTTCTCTGTCTGTATCCATGGATACTACACCACAGCACCAGTTATCTTCTTCTTTTGTTTTGTTAATGACTGAACTGTCACAGCACAACTGCGTTTTGGGATTATAGCTCTGACTAAGACAACAACGAGTTGATTGATCATACTTCATTTGAGGTATATCATTACAACATATCTGGCTTGAAGCATCTAATGTTGTATTACCACAGCAGCAATCGTCCTTTTCATTATTCTTCGATATGACTTCACCATTGCAACATATATGGGTTTGCATGTTATAACTTTTACTTCCACAGCATGAAGTTAGCTTACCATCTTTAAGATCTTGGGGAGTATTGTTGCAACATAATTCTGTTAAAGCATTGACTGTTGTGTTTCCGCAACAACAATCATCATTTTTATTCTTCTTTATATTTAGATTGTTTTTCCCACAACAGATAAATTTTTCGGAATCGTAACTTTCGGTATAGCAACAACGTGTGGTTGAACTCTTTATTTCTTGTGGATTTCCTTCACAACATATCTCTTTCTGTGTATTCAGAGTGGACTTCCCGCAACACCAATCATCATTATTAGCACGTTTATCGGTCAAAGTTTTGCCATCACAACATACTTGTTTTCTTGAGTCATAACTATTTCTCAAACAACATTTCGTATTTTGACCAAAAAAAGCTTGTGGAATATCTATACAACATATTTCAGTACTAGTGTTTATTGTGCTGTTTCCACAACAGCAGTCATCCGACTCTGCTCTCTTTTTCTGTAAAACATCATTACAACACATATGGCTTCTTGAATCGTAACTTTGTTTCCCACAACAAGTCGTGAATTGATTTGCCACTAAGCTTTGAGGTATCCCTCTACAGCAAATTTCAGTCTCTGAATAAACAGTAGTTTCTCCACAACATACATTGTCATTCGTGGCTTTCTTCTTTCTAATTTGCTGGTTACAACACATATGTGTTTTGACATTGTAAGAAATGGTATCACAACAATCATGAGAACCATCTGCTCCGAGTTGTGGTGTGCCCCTGCAGCATATTTGTGTCTTTGCATCAAGTGTAGTATTTCCGCAACAGCAGTCGTCTTTGCTGTTCACCTTGGCTCGGACTTGTTCACCACAACACAAATGAGAAACAGGGCTATAACTTAAAGGATCAGATGATCCACAGCACTGCGTATCGGGACCGTAGCTTTTTTGTGGCGTATTTCCGTTGCAGCATATCTCACTCTCTGTACTAAATGTGGTATTTCCGCAGCACCATTGATCAGCTTTTCCGTCCTTTCCCGTTATACCAAAATTACAACATACATGAGTGTCTGTATCATAGCTCAGTTGACCACAACACCTAAAACTGTTTCTAGGAGCAGCCTGTACAAAACGCCCTTCGCAGCATATTTCATTTTCCGAGTCCATTGGTTGTTTATCGCAGCAACAGTTATCCATCGGGTTTGATTTGTTAACAACTCCCCCTTCACAGCATAGCTGCTTTCCCGGATTATAACTTTGCTTCAGACAACATCTTGTCTCAGGACCAAAAGAAGGTACTGATTCTCCATCACAGCAAATGTCAGAGGCTGTGTCTAGGGTACTATTTCCACAACAACTGTCATGACTTGATAATTTCTTTGATCTGATTTCCTGATTACAGCATACCTCTTTGTTCATATCAAAGCTAAATTCTCCACAACAAGACGTCGACTGGCCGCCTACTAAATCTTGTGGTATCTGGTTGCAACAGATTTGTTTTCTAGCATTTATTGTTGTATTTCCACAACATCCGTTATCAGCATTAGTCTGCTTCGGATTTAAATCTCCTTGATCACAGCAAATGAATTTATCGGAATCATAGCTCTTCTGGTGGCAACATTGAGAATCATTCCCCTTCTTTTTTTGAGGAACGCCCTCACAACATAGTTCATTAAAAGTATCTACTGTGGTATCTCCACAGCAACAATTATCAATTTTATTCTTTTTACCTCGAACTTCTCCACCGTCACAACACAATGATGATTCCGAATCAAAGCTTGTTCTTAAACAGCACATTGTTTGATCTCCATAAGATTTTTGAGGTGTATCCATGCAGCAAACCTCTTTCCTTGAATCAAACGTTGTATTTCCACAACACCAATTGTCTGCTACTTTTCGTTTTTTTACAATCTGTTGTTCGCAACAAAGCTCAGAAACGGAATCATAGCTGTTTCTTCCACAACACTTTGACAATGAACCCTTAGGCGTTTGAGGCATTCCATTGCAACAAATTTCTGTCATTGTATTAATTGTGGTTTCCCCGCAACAGCTGTCATCACTTGAATGCCTTTTTACCGTTATCACTTCGTTACAACAAAGTTGTGATTTGAGTTCATATGATAGATCACCGCAGCAATCATGGGTTGTAATGGAACCAGGTCTTGGTTTACCTTTACAGCATACTTCAATCTGGCTGTCTAATGTTGTATTTCCGCAACAACAGTCATCTGCAGACTTGTTCTTTTTTATTAGTTCTCCATCGCAACACAACGATGTAGATACGTCAAAACTAACGGCAGAACAGCATTGTGTTCTTTCACCTTTCATTGGTTGTGGCACTAAACCATCGCAACATATTTCTTTTTCAGTGTTGAATGTTGTGTTTCCACAGCACCAGTTGTCGTTTTTGTCGTCCTTTGGTGTCACCAACATACCACAACATAATTCAGTTTCTGAATTATAGCTAACTGTTCCGCAACAACGTGCATTTTTGCCACCCTTTGCTGGTTGAACTTGAATTCCGTTGCAGCACACCTCATTATTTGTGTTCATAGACTGGGTTCCACAACACCAATTGTCATTTTCATTAGATTTCGAAATTATTTTACCATCGCAGCATATTTCACTTTGGGGATCAAAGCTTTTCTTTCCACAGCATTTAGTTGAATCTCCGAATAGCTCTTGCGGCATGCCTTCACAACACACTTGTTTTCTTGCATTCATTGACGTTTCACCACAACATGCATCATCGTCATCTTTAGTTTTTAATCTAATGGTCTTGTCGCAACAAAGATGCTTTTCAATGTTAAAGCTTTCCTTCCCACAACATGACGTCATTTCTCCTCCTGAAAGTTTTTGTGGATTGCCGTTACAGCAAATTTGAGACCTAGCATTAATACTTGAATTTCCACAACAGCAGTCATCCTTCATGTTCGCCTTAGGTACTAACGATTTATCACAACAAAGCATTTTGTCACCATCATAGCTTGTTTTATGACAACATCTTGTATTATCGCCATACCGTGATTGTGGCACGCCTTCGCAACATATTTCTTTCTCTGTATTCATTGTTGTATCACCACAGCAACAGTTGTCATCATTTTTTCTTTTTTTCATGGGTGTTTTGCCATCGCAGCAGATATACTCATCGGGATTGTAGCTTTCAGTAAGACAACACCGTGTTGAAATGCCATATGACTTTTGCGGTTTTCCAGAACAACATATTTCTTCATTTACATCCATTGTTGTATTTCCACAGCAACAATTATCTTCAAAACTCTGTTTTCCTCGGATAATCATGTCACAACACAGTTCCTTGTTATTGTTATAAGATTTTTTCCCGCAGCATTTCCAATCCCCGTCAGATGTTATTTTCTGTGGCACGCCATTGCAACATATTTCATCTTTGGCATTTATTGTTGTTTGACCACAGCAGCAATCATCATCATTTGTCCTTTTAGGTCTTATTTCGCCATTACAACAAAGTTCTTTTTCCATATCAAAACTGACATCCCCACAACAATCTGACATTTCCCCGCCTTTCCTCGTCTGAGGTGTACCACGACAGCAAATTTCTGACGCAGCATCCACAGTCGTGTTCCCACAACAACAGTCATCTTTCTTGTTTCGTTTCTTCACAATTTTCTCCTGACAACAAATCTCTTCATCTGGGTTATAACTTTTATGGACACAACATTTTGTTGTAGAGCCACGTTTGGGTTGAGGAATAATGCCTCCACAACATACTTCATTTTCCGGGTTGAACGTTTGTTCTTCCCCACAACAACAGGTGTCATCTTTGCTTGTCTTGTCACGAATTGTGTTTTCACAACAAACTTTAACTTCAGGATCAAAACTTTTAATGTCACAGCATTTGGTGTTTTCTCCAAATTTTGGCTGCGGGTTATCAAAACAGCAAATCTCATTTTCAGTATTCATGGTATTATTTCCACAACACCAGTTATCCGATTTTCCTTTCATTTTTGTTACAATATTATCACAGCAAAGCTCAGAGTTTGGATTGAAACTGTTAACGCCACAACATTTCGCTAACATGTCATAAGAAGGTTGTGGATTACCATCGCAGCAAATTTTAGAGTCTGCATCAATTGTTGTTGACCCACAGCAGCCATCGTCATTCGGATTTGCCTTCTCAACTACAATCCCGTTACAACACAGATGTGTGAGTGTATTCAAACTTTTATCTCCACAGCAAGTTGTAAATCGAGCACTTCCTATCAGTTCACGAGGCATACCTTGACAGCAAATTTCAGTAGATGCATCCAAAGTTGTGTCACCACAGCAACAATCGTCATTTGAATTTCTTTTTAGTATAAGTCTACCTTCGCAGCAAATGAACTTGTCCACGTCATACGTGTTACTATCACAACAGCCAGTATTTGATCCAAATGATTTGCCAGGGATTCCAAGACAACAAGACTCTGTTTGAGAATTAAGTGTTGTATTCCCACAGCAGCAGTTATCTTGCCTAGTTCGTTTAGGAACGAGTTGGTTGTTTTCACAGCACATCATTTTATCTTGGTCATAGCTAGAGGTCTTGCAACACAATGTGTCTTTCCCAGCTACTGCTACCTGTGGAACGTCATTACAACAAATCTCTCGTGATGTATCTAATGTTGTTTGTCCGCAGCACCAATTGTCACTGGTATTTCGTTTTGGTCTTATTCTCTCTGCACAACAAATTTCGCTGGCAGAGTCATAACTGCTTTTCAGGCAACATTTTGTAAATTCATTATTTTTCAGTGGCTGTGGATTTCCATCACAACACATTTCTTGACCTGTATTAAATGTTGTTTCTCCACAACAACAATCATCGCTCTCTTTTCTCTTTTGTTTTATTTCGCCTTCACAGCATATTTCTTTAGTGATATCAAAACTTGATTTATGACAGCAATCAAAAGTTAGCCCACCTTTTTGTGGAACTCCATTACAACATATCTCACTTCGAGCATCAACAGTTGTGTTTCCACAGCAACAATCATCGTTTGCATTTCTCTTTTCAACAAGATCTTCATTACAGCAAAGCTTTTCGGTCGGGTCATAACTGTTGAACTTGCAGCAAAGCGTATTTTCCCCTTGTTTTGGCTGGACTACAGTTCCTTGGCAACAAACTTGCGCAAATGAATTAAACGTTGAGTTCCCGCAACACCAATTATCTTTAGAGTTCTCTTTTTTTCTTGGACTACCAGACTCACAGCATACATGTGTGTCTGGCGTGTAACTTACCTGTCCACAGCATATACGAAACTCTCCTCCAGGTGCTGGTTGTGGATTGTCAAGACAACAGATTTCTTCATTTGTGTTCATAGTCGTGCTTCCGCAACACCAGTTGTCATTGTTGCTTCTCTTTTTTGTGACTTTATTTTCACAACAAAGTTCATCTTCTGCATTATAACTCTCACGACCACAGCACTTGACAATCTTTCCCCTTGACGGGTTTGGTATTCCATCGCAACATGTTTGTAAATCGACATTCATCGTTGTGTTCCCACAGCAGCAATTATCCTTTAAATTGCTTTTTTCTCTAACTTCACCGCCACAGCACAGCTGAGTGCTTTGATCAAAGCTTTTATTTCCACAACAGGAGGACAGATCCCCTGTCTTGACATTTGGCTTTCCTTCACAGCATATTTCAGTACCGGCATCTAAAGTTGTTTCGCCACAACAACAGTCATCTATTTCCTTTCTCTTCTTGACAACTGTTTCATTGCAGCAAAGGTACTTGGAAGAATCAAAACTACTTGTGCCACAACACTTTGTTGCATCACCCCCTCTTTTTATGTCGGGATTACCATTACAACAAATTTCAGTAGCTGTGTGTATGGTAGAATTTCCGCAGCACCAATTGTCTGATGGATTGCGTTTAGTAGTAAGCCTGATACCGTCACAGCATACAAGGTCATCAGGATTGTAACTTGTAAATTTGCAACATTTTGTTTCACTAGCTTCTTGCATTGGCTGAGGAATCTCGTTGCAGCAAACATCAGTTTCAGCGTTTAGCGTGGTATTTCCACAGCAGCAGTTGTCGGATACTTTGGCTTTATTCCTGAGTTCTCCTTCACAACACAGTTCTGAGGTAGAGTCAAAGGATATCTTTCCACAACATTGTGTGTAATCAGCATTTTTCAATCTTTGTGCTATTCCATCACAGCAGATTTCAGTTTTTGAATCAACTGTCATCTCTCCGCAACAACAGTCGTCGTTTTGCGAGGTCTTATTTCTAATTATCTGATTTTCACAACATAACTGTGTTGATTTATCAAAACTTCTGTCTCCGCAACAGTCGGTATTTTTGTATAGTGGATTTGGTTTGCCTTCACAACATATCTCCTTTTTGGCATTCAGTGTTGTTTCACCACAACAACAATCATCTTCAGGAGCCGATTTTGTTACTAATGACATGTCACAGCACATCTTTTCCGTTATAGCATAACTTTGTCTTCCACAGCACATTGTCTGATCATCAAACAGCTTTTGAGGAGTTGTGCCCTGACAGCAAACCTGTGTATCTGTATTAAACGTAGAATTTCCGCAGCACCAGTTGTCATTATTGTTAGCCTTTGTTCTTGTTTTACCGTCGCAACAAATTTCTGTTTCAGGGCCATAACTTTTATCTCCACAACATTTTGTCAATAACGGACCAGATGGGGCGGGCTGTACATTCATATCACAGCATATTTCGGTGCTTGTGTTCAAAGGTTTATTACCACAACACCAGTTGTCAGTTTCATCGCGTTTTGTAATAACGTTACCTTCACAACATAACTGTGATAATGGGTCGTAACTTTTTGTATTACAGCATCTAGTGAACTTTCCATTCAGTGGCTGAGGTTGGTTCATGCAACAAATATCTGTTTTTGCGCTGAACGTGCTAACTCCGCAGCAACTATCATCATTAGAACTTGCCTTTTGCACTATGTTGCCATCACAACAAAGGTGAGAGGCAATGTTAAAACTGGCCTGTCCACAACAATCTGTGGCAGATCCAAACCTTTCACTCGGAATTCCATTGCAGCAAATGTGGGTGAGTGCATTTATCGACGTGTTTCCGCAGCAGCAGTCGTCCTTGGTATCTGCTTTTTTAATAAGTTTATCGGCACAGCAAACCTGGTCTATCGAATCATAGCTCACGTCCTTGCAGCATCTTGTTGACTCTTTACCATACAAGGGTTGGGGTGTTCCAAAACAGCATACTTGGCGATTGGTGTTCATAGTTGTTCTACCACAACAACAGTTATCGCCTCTATTGCTTTTCTTTACAATAGTTTCTCCATTGCAACAGATTTCTTCATCTGAATTATAACTTTCTTCAAGACAACACCTTGCCATCAGACCTCCTTTTCTAGATGTTGGCGTGTCCATACAACAAATATCGTTTTCTGCATTCATCGTTGTGTTTCCACAGCAACAGTTATCACCATCATTAGTTTTCTTTCTGATACTATTGTCGCAACACATTTCTTTTTTAAAGTCGTAACTAACTCCGCCGCAACACCTGGTCCATTTGCCGTTGACGATTGGTTGTGGAGTATCATCACAGCAAAGATCTGTATCTGAATTAAACGTTTTGTCACCACAACAACCATCGTTCTCTTCATTAGTTTTATTAATCAGTTGATTGTTACAACAAAGTTGTCTTCTTGTATCAAAGCCCGTTTTTCTACAGCAAGCTGCAAAATTAATGTTTGGAACCAACTGAGGAAGGCCGTTACAACATAGCTCTGAATTTGCGTTGATTGTTGTTTCCCCACAACAGCAATCGTCTTTCGTGTCTCGCTTATCCTTTATATCACCATCACAACAAAGTTGCAAAGCTGGATTAAAACGTTTTCTTCCACAACATGCTGTCTCGCCTTCAAATGTATCTTGTGGATTGCCGAGGCAACATATCTGCGTGGCAGTATTCATTGTCGTCTCTCCACAACACCAATTGTCATCCAGTGCGCGTTTCTTTATAAGTGATTCCTTGCAGCAAAGGAATTTATCGGGATCAAAACTATCTGTACCGCAACACTTAGTTCTTGTGGCGGCAGTTCGTTTTTGTGCACGACCGTCGCAGCAAAGTCCGTCGTTAGTATTAAATGTCTCGTTCTTTCCGCAACAGCAATTATCATTGGGGCTTGTTTTCAGTCTAATTTGAGCTCCGTCACAGCATATATGTGTCTTGGAATCGTACGGCTTATCATCACAACAATTATCGGCTCCTTGTTTGCTACCAAACTGAAAGACTTTACCTCCGCAACATATAGCGGAAGTGACATCGAAACTTGATGTTTCACAACATCGTGTCCCAGTAGCGTAAGCTGTGCCAGCCTTACCGTTACAGCACACTTCAGTCTTGGAATCAAACGACGAACGACTACCGCAGCATGAGTCGTGATTTGGCCTAACCTTCTTCCTGAGTTTACCATCACAACAAATTTGTTTCATTTTGTCGAAACTCTTGTCTCTACAACACATGGTATTAACACCACCCTTTAGCTGTTGAACAACACCGTCACAACAAAGCTCTTTGCTTGAGTCAAAGCTCTTACTTCCACAACATTGAGTGCCCCTATTGTAGGACTTCTGCCGCCTACCACTGCAACAAATTTCTTTGGACGGAGTGTAACTGGTGTTTCCACAGCAACATGAGTCTGATGGTTTATCTCTCTTGACGATGGTATTATCCTCGCAACACACTTCATTTTCGGAATCGTAACTGTTTGGCCCACAACAGCTGGTTGCGGCTCCGGCAGTGAGCGGTTGGACATTATTGTTGCAACAAATCTGCTTACCAGGGTTGAAGTTCTCTGACTGACAACACGTCGCTGTTTCTCCGCCGTTCCTTTCCTGAACCCTGTTGCCGCAACAAATTTCTTTCTCGTTATTGAACGGCACTCTACCACAGCAACACGTTTGATTACCGTTTACGGCATCAAAAAGCTTTCCCCCGCAGCAAACACTTTCTTCTTCATTGAAATTCGGTACTGCGTAACCGTCTTTACAATCGTAACATTTTGGGTGATAGTTTTGTGGGAAGAGCATTCCTGTAATACAATCATAACAACTTGATTTTTTTTTTTAATCTGTGATTATTGCCTACACAACTGTTACTGCAGTACGTAAGTGCAAATGATATATTGAGACCCTTGAAATGAAAAGTTACTGGCAGAAAAAATTGAATATATGGTAGTAGTAGTAGTAGTAGTAGTAGTAGGTCTAATAAGGGTGGTAGCAGTAATGAATTTATTAGTGAAAGCAAATACAACTGATTAGAGAAACTGTTAGTAAAATAATAACATTAATAATAATGCTATTTCCATTAACATGACATTCTTTCTATCATTTTATTGTAAATACCTAACAGTTATAATAAAGTTAATATTATCATCATCATTTTTGTAGTAATAGCCATATCTATATCCATTTTCATAAATATGATTTTCATTGCCGTGGGTTCGATCTTCGATAATATTCTTTCTGTTAGCCACAGGTGAATGGGTACCCGCGCCCCAATTTTCAATCACATCTTAATGTTAGCCTTATCAAACACGAACAGAAATCTCAGTCTATATGGACATCTACGAAGGGTCCGAGGTTATAAAACTTTAAAGCACGAACTCTTTCTTCTGCTAACTTCGATTTCAGGCATTTGATTGGTGAAAATTTATCATGAGACTTATTGTAGCCAATCACATTCTTCTGTTTCTGAGCATCATATCGAGAACGTTTTATACCCACAGACGCGGAATTACATGACAACGTATTTTCTCACCAGCGCAACAAAACTGTTCCTCTCTGTCATAACTGACATTTCCACAGCACATCGTTGTATTTTCTACCAACACTGGCTGGACCTGTTGTTTTAAAAAAAAGTTTTTAAGCAAACCATAGAGATACTAAATCGATATTTTGAATGTGCCAAGCTTTAATGAGTAAATGCATTCAGACAGTGACGGGCAATTACTGAATTCAAGTGTGTGGGGACGCTGGTACAAACTATCTTTTAAATGAATTGGAATTCCCTGATTGACTCATATATGTGTCTTTTATATATAAAATCAATTCTAATTTGTTGTTGGTAAAGCCCTTTAAATACCGATCATTCTCTCAAGTGATAAAGTTGTATTTAACTTTCAGAGACCCGGTTGGTGCTCTTTTAAAAACCGGAAAAGACAGCAATTGTATTTACGTATTGAATGTTATACATGTATATGATAAACCTGATGTGTATGGAGCTTTAAGTTAATTAGAAATATGAAACCTTCTGTTTGTCTTAGAAACGGTTAAATGAGTCGATCGTGTGATATGTGTCGTCCGGGTTATGTGTTGCTTGTTTTACAGTTTCGCATGTCTTCCTTAATGTTTATTTTAATACTGGGATGCGCTGGTGATTATACTTTCATTGAAATAAAGTTTCTGATAACATCCGTCAGACACCTATACAAATATCATAATAATTATCGCAATCTGATCTAAAATTAACACAACATGTTGAAAATATGGAATAAATAAATCTTTCGAAAATTTAAACAGGATAATAATTGATTAAAAATAGATGTGAAGGAATATAATGAAATTATTCTACTACAAAACATAATTTGATATTGTGTTTATAAATTATATTTTTTGAGTGAAAGAAGAATGAAACAATTGAACATGTGGAACCTCCTGTTTACCGATATTTTGATACCTATCAAATGTTTCGAAAACAAAAATTATATATAAATACATCCTAAATTTCTTTTAAAATACAAAAAAATGTTAACATGTAAAAATGTGCAAAAAACCCGTGTTGTTCCTTAGCAGATAAAAACAACAACAACAACAGCAACAAAAAATGAAAAATAAAAAAACAATACCAACAACAAAAAATCAAATATATAGAGTAGAGAATTTATTTGTTAATGAATTCAGATTTTTTATGTTTATCTATATTAAATATAGACTTTCAACTTTTTTGTTCAAATTCAATAGGTATCTGTAGATAAACAGACTATGTCTACGTTTCATGTTTTGTACTTGTTATTGTATTTTACATTCATTATGTCATTTGGTCATACTTGAAATAACGTGTCTTACGTTCATACATATTCATAACCCTGATTCGAAACAGAGAACCATTATCACAATAACCAGAACTTTGTCGATATTCGATATGGATAGGATTATCTCAAAGCTCCCTTCTGGTACGCCATATTGGAAGATTAATAGCTTATGTTTGTTTGTTTGATTTACGCCACTTTCTGCCAGCTATGACTAATGGACGTCCCAGAGAGAGGGAAGCGGATACACAGAACTCTTCTGTAGAGAACT
>JAULCC010074302.1:0-14628 GCA_032358795.1 Nuttallia obscurata | reverse complement strand
GGGTCTGGGCAAGTGATTTTTTCTGTTTGGGTTGTCCGTGGACAAGTTGAAATTCCAAATTTTCAAATGCAAAAAAATCAGAATTTCCTTTCCTTTTTACAACAAAACCAGTACAAGTTGGAAAATTGTGCATGTTTCTGTACCGGCTTCGTCCACTTGAAGCAACCTAAATTTAGCCAACCAATTAGATTGAAAACTCTTCTTTTCGCCTCTCCAGACTTAAGTTTCAATACCATTGTCACGGACAAGTAGAGAATGGGTATGGACAAGTGATCTTTTCAAACACAAGTGCATTTTTTAAGATTTTGCCACCCCTGGTCTGAAACCTGCTAGAATGTCAGCAGGGACTGAACCCTGCTAGAATGTCATCAGGGATTGAAACTTGCTAGAATGTCAGCAGGGACTGAACCATGCTAGAATGTCAGCAGGGACTGAATCTTGTTAGAATGTCAGCAGGGGCTGAACTCTGCTAGATTGTTGGCAGGGGCTGAACCCTGCAAAAATGTCAACAAGAACTGAACGCTGCTAGAATGTCAACAGGGACTAACCCTGCTATAATGTCCAAAGGGTCAGAATCCTGCTTGAATGTCAGCAGGGACTGAATCTTACAGGGACTGAACCCTGCTAGAATGTCAACATGGATTGAAACTTGCTAGAATGACAGCAGAGACTGAAATCTGCTAGAATGTCACCAGGGACTGAATCCTGCTAAAATTTTAGTAGGAACTGAACCCTGCTTGAATTTCAACAGGGGCTGAATACTGCTAGAATGTCAACAGGGACTGAACCTTGCTTAAATGTCAGCAGGGACTGAACCCTGCTAGAATTTCAGCAGAAACTGAACCATGCTAGAATGTTGGCAGAAACTGAACCCTGCTAGAATATATTCAGGGACTGAAACCTGCTGGAATGTCAACAGGGATTCAACACTGCTAGAATTTCAACAGGGACTGAACTATGCAACAATGTTTCTTTCCACAATTTTATTAATGCTTAATCTGGCATATTGCGAATGTTGTTAATATTTTAAATGTCGTCTTCATGCAAGACTTGTGAAAAGGCAGTAGTATTTCTCAGTTATTCAAAATGTAGCTATTTCTCAGTAGGTCAAACTTAGCCATTTCTCAGAATTTTTCTACTCTGAAAAATATTTAAGCTAGGCTTTTAAGTGTTCTGCATTACACCCTTTTGGTTTGGAAAATTATAGGATAGGATATTTGTGTGTCATACCTATACATTTTATGGGTTAATTCTCTATGGCTTCTTGTTTGAAAAATAAGCCAACATATCTGTCAGTAGATTCATTTTAAGAATGTTAAATTGAAACATTATTATCTTTTGTTTGATTTCGTTCAATATTTTCTTTTTCTTACAAAAGCATTACATTAAATAAGTTTATATTATATTTAGATTGTGTTTGCATTTTGGCTTCCATATAAACGAGATGGAAAGCAGCTGGACTTTAGTCGTTGGCAACAATCTTTGATTGGAGTGTTACAACTGGAGATACACTTCAGTGAGGAGGTACAGGTCGGTAAGTAAAACACTTTTTTGTGTCCCCATTTTGTAGAAAGTGTGATACATAGGAATCGCTTGGCTGTCCATCTGTGTGTCAATCTCAGAAACTTAACTTTGGCTATAACTTTTCCAGTTATTTATATTTCTTCTTCAAACTTTCAGATTGTATTGCTTATGACTAAATAGTTGTGATTCCATCAAATTCTGTAGGTCAATATCATATTTGACATAGTAATGCCCTTTTTTATGCCTCTCAAAGTGTCCACATATAGGGTTGCTGTTGTCCATAGGTCTGTACCTCCTGAAGATTTTGCCCAGACTACTTCTTGAAAAGGATATGCTCTATCCTCACCAAACTTTACACATATCTTTATCAACATTTAATCTTAAAATAATTCACTTAATTCATTTAGGAGTAAAGACGCTTTATATGCAAAAAAGTCTTAAAAAGATTCAAGTCTGCAGAGTCTCATATTTGAAAAGTATTTTTCAAATCCTCATCAAACTTTACACACATGTTCATGACCATAAAATCTTGGTCAGTTTTGGCAACCATGTAAATTGCTTCAGTCCATTAGGAGTTGTAGCCTTTTCTTAGCAGATATTACTTGAATCTTGTCTTGGCTCTTTTCCAGGCTCTTTCTTGAAAAAGACTTGTCCAATTTACACCAGACTTTACACAAGTGGCACCATACATTTGCACCATACATTTTTCTTTCTAAAACCAACACTTAACCTTCTACACAAAAACTTTGAGTATTTTTCAAGCTTAACATTCATCATTTCAACATGTGATAATTTTTATGAAATTACTAGACATATTAAGAGAGTTAAGGAAATTTTCCAATTTTTTCCACTGCAGTTTTATGTTATCCACATGGTGTCACTGTAAGACCACACCTTTTTACAAGGAGCTATTTTGAACATCCTTGTCAAAGAATAAACTGTAATATTTTTACTTTTATCAAGAATTTGTTGTTGAGATGAAAGGATTTTAAGTTTGAGCTACTGTGACTTATTTTTTTAAACAATTCTAAATAGTTCATAAACACAGCTTAAACTACTGCTAACCATTTGAAATCATCTTCATGAAAATGCACAGCAAACAGCTGTACAATAAAAGTAGTGAGCAAGAAACATAATTCAAACAAAAGGTTTATTGGGTATCAACATTTGTAGTACTGAATTAGGCTTAGTGTGATTCATTTGGCTTGGCTGAACATGCTACCTTCAGTCAAATGCAGTGATTAAGGGTATTAATCACCTTCAGTCAAAGCTCTAGTTTGGTACAAAGTCAGTATTCATATTTTTGCTATCAGTTTATATGCACTTTACTCAGTGTTTTGCCATCCTGTTGTGGACTTCAGTACTGTATGGCAAAACAACATTTCCCTGTTTGTTTACTGATATTGTTTTTATTGATATTGATACTAATAGCTTTTGTGCTACAGAAAAATTTATTAATTTATAGTTATTGTAATGCTATTTATAGTTATTGTTATGCTATTTATAGTTATTGTAATGCTATTTATAGTTATTGTAATGCTATTTATGTGCAGGAGAAAATGCTGTGATACAGCTCGATGCTAGAATTGGTTATAGAAATAAAGATGATGATGTCAACGACTGGAAGGAGATTGCCAGCTCACTTGAAGAGCGTCAACTCAATTGTCACATTGATGAAGACAAGGTAGAGTGATCATTCAGCACAAGTTTTGGTTAACTTTACTTATTCTCTCTGTTTACCATACTTGCTTTGAAATTATCCACAATTCCATATTGTTCTCAAAGTAGGACAAATAATCTGTCTCTTTTGTTTCAGTCCCCTCTATGAATATATACTCGTGCCTAAAACTTGACACGAAAAAAAGCCCCATGACTTATGACTGAGGTAAACTAAAATGTTAGGAATACATATCCGTCAATGCAAAAACTTTAAATGTTAATTAGGGTTAAACTTTTACCTGACTTATGGCTAGGGTTGACTTATGAGAAAATATATACAGTAGAAATGAATAAATGTAAATCATCAAGTGTCCTGCATTTAATGTCAGTGATGGCCCTTATTTGACTAGAAATTCTGGTTAAGGTTTAATGTGCAACTAAATTAAAATTCCATATCTCAGTAACTATTTACATTGAAACTTGCTTCTTATAAGCAGTGGAACAGTTGATCACACTGTTCTAGAACTATTGTAACATTTTCTCAATCTGTTCTCAAATGATGTGTTGTTTTACCCTACAGGTGATGTGGTACACATGCTCATTAACCCTTCACCCTTACACTGAAAATGCATTAAAAAAATTTGAATAAATTATGAAGTTATACAACAGATTTGAACAATTCAGTCACAAATAAAAGTAATTCAGTCTAATAAACATGTGGGAAATTAGCATCATTTTACGATGAGGGAAAGCAGCATCAATTTACCGTGCGTGTATTAGAAAGAAACTCATTAAAGATTCCTAGAAAAAGATTGCTTGAATTTTAACCAGGTTTTCTAACAGAAAACTTTAGTTATAAGTTTGATAAAGATCAGTGGCGTACATGTAATTGTTTTTTATTTAGAGTGAAATTATTCTTTTCATTGTTAGGAAGAGAGTGAAAGACTCATTGTATTCAAATATTATATGTATACAGTGAAACCTTTTCAATATGAAGTCAGCATAATATTAACATATCTTACTGTGAGAATGTTGTTGTTGTACTGAAGTAAAACACTTTGTAAATTCTTACTTTGGAAAAAGTTTTGTAATACTGTTAAAGAATTTTTTCTTTAGAGGGCAATTTTTTAGAAAGGTGCTCTATTTGTATTTACTATCTTTTTACAGAAACAGGAAGGAGTTTCCTATGACTGTGAACTGTTGCCTTTCTTTGAGCTTGGAAGCTTACACCATGACTATTACTTGGTGAATGTGAAAGTCCCAGTGGAACCGTACCAAGGTGTAAACATGGAAATTGGAAAACTAAGGGAAATGACACTTGTGGTAGGTACTCTAATTTAAATGAAGCATTAACCACGTCTCTTAAAGGCACTGAATGGCTACTGTAATCATAATGTCAACAGAGAAAATAGAATTCAATAATTGGTAACAATAAGTAATGAATTTTATGAATTTTTCTACTGTTTTCATTTGAGGGTAGAAAGAGAAAACTATCTGCTTTCGTGGTATAGGGAGAAACTGATATTGAAAACTTCTATGCTCTAAAGAAACCTGAAAATACTACAACATTAACAAATATAGCTTTATTCATTGCTAAAGTTCTAAAAATAATTGACTAAGAAAATGAACAGCATGAATCCAACAACAGTATGTAAAATGGAAAAGATATGTGATTGAATGTATATGCAGTACAACTGTTAATGATATGTATCATATATTATATTGTTGGAGGCCTCTATTTACAAATAAAAGATTTGAATTGAGTTTGGAATAAGTGACCCCCCCTTTCAACCCTCCGTCCAAAATATAAAATTAACATTAAATGTGTAAATAATTAAATATCAGTGTGAGGTCATTAAATTAAGCTCAGAGCTCTAATACAGCCATTCCAAGGTCTGTTTTGGATGAGTGTTGAATTTTCATTTTGATAAACTTTTTATTTTTTAAACATACATATGAAAAATGAATGCCTACTGAGACTTTGCAATATTTTAAAATCATTGTGAAATTTTTTATTTCAATGTTAGTGTTTTAAAATGATATTAGTACAAAGTAGACTTTAAATTTATTCTAATGGTAAATCATGCCTTTTTGTATGGTTATTTCTCAAAAATAAAGGGAAAAAATGTCCTTGTTTAGCAGTTAATTACACAGCTGCAAGCAATAATTCTGTTTTATGTTTCAGGCTATACATCAAAATGGTGGCTTTACCAGAGTTTGGCTGACCATCAAGACAGTAATGTTTCCAATGATACTAGCTGTGCTGGTGTGGTTTTGGAGAAGGATCAAAATGTTGGAGAGGCCTCACACTCTCCTGGAAAGGTTTGTACTTCTAGAACATGAGTGTCTTTATGATCTGTATTAAATTGTTGGTTTGGTTTGATTAGATTATGAATTTTGTTTTAAATCCATCAAAACCTCCTTAAAGGCCAAACTGATCCAACTTCACTAGACTGACCTTTTTGTACACATTTTATTCCTCAAGACCACAGACATTGTCCAATGTGAGCCAGCAAAAGGTACTGATATAATTGTTTAGTTAAAACTTATTTATTTTAGCTCTATTATGTTGAAAGCCTATGGCTTGTAGAAACACTTTCGAGTCCGTTTCCCGGGTAGAACCAGTACTAAGTGTCGACAAATTAAGTCATGAGAAAGGCCCCCTTCAGGGCTTGAACCCGCAACCTCATGAACGCAAGGTGGACACCATATCCACTACCACACTGCGGTTGCCACAGAAAGGCAGCATATAGTTATTGGATTGGCTTTACATCTGTCCATCCCCACAGTTTCTGATCAATAACTACAGAACCCTTGGGCACAAAGACCTCAAACTTGGTAGGCAGGTTTGAAACCCAATAATTTTTAGGTCAGTGGGACAAAGGTAGTGAAGAGCAAAAAATATTTTCTGCAGAATTCTAGGGCCCAGGGATCTCAAACTGATGAAGGCTATCTTTATAATGGGGTGTTTTGAAGGCACTGTGACAACACTTGTTTTACAATATTGTTATAGCAACTGTTATAGCTATATGAGCCATTCCATAGATAAGGGTCATTAAGTGCAAGTTTCATGGGTATTTTTGCACTTTCTGCTGCATTGATGTCCTCTAAGTACAGCCATCTAAATAGTGTTCACATAAACCCATACATAGAGAATCTGAGTGTGTATTCAAAATCATATTTATGAAACAAGTTGGCTAAAAAACATTTGACATTAGCCTTGGCGAGTAAATGAGTTTCATTAAGATGATATTGAATAAACATGAATGTAAGATACTTTTTATCACACAAAGAAGCTAAATTATGTGATAAAAGATGTTTTATCCCAATCTTTCTCTAAGCACTCACATTTCAGATTTACTTGGTATGGTGTTATGGTAACATGTTTTTTTGTTTTTTTGCTTTGTGTTCAAGCTACACAGACACAACTTAGATCATATGGCTTGATATCATAGCTCCCTCATATGAATGATTGTATGATATGAGTTTGGATTGTAACCTACAGCCCTACAATGATGAATGGCCAATTAGTTAAAAGTCACTTATACTAAACCACAGATTTACAGAGGCCTTCTTGATGGTAAATGGTATCACACCTAATTGTAAAATGCTATTATTATTAGAATAAAAATCACTAACAGTCATTAATGATTATGATAGTATTATAAAACATTAAAGCAGGGATGACTCTTATACTTGTTTGGTTTCATTTTGGTCTAAATTGAATTACAACAAAAATCAATAGAAGATGTTTTGGAAACATAAGTTGGGTAGAAAATGATTTGAACAGTGCCAACTGGTTACATTTAATTTGAAGAGAATTCATAAATCATTATCAGAAACTGTCTATGCAGTTATTTGTATTTCAGGACCCTGTTTGCTTTGGGTATTGCCATGTCTGTACTGAATTGTAAGTATAAATATTGACTTTTTTTAAAAGCTGCACTATTACAGATTAGCTAGCATTTAATGAAAGACCATGTCTTAGGCTGTGCAATTTTAACACAGCATTTTTAAAAAAACGTTGATCCTGTCTTTTAGTGGTCTATGCAAATAACTTGATATGGATATCATCTGTCAATCATTCCTTCCATCCATCCATCCATCCATCACTAAGTTTGCCATTTCCTTAAAAAAAAAAGTTGTATAATCATGTGGATGAGGAGGTGTGAATAGGCCATTAGACTCTAGACTAGAAATTTGAGGGTTTGATTCTCACAGCTGTCAGAAAAAATAAAAAATATCCAGTAGAATTTTTCCCATACATTCATAGACTTGTTGAAAGCTCCAAAGTCATTCAACCCCTTGATTTTAAAATTGCAATACAGTCAAAATCCCTCGATAGAATTAAAAATAATCAAGATCCTTTTGCTGGGTGGTCAGAATCCTGTAGGCTTTGCTGGGTAGTCAAAATTCCCTAAGCGAAAATGACAGGGTTGTAAAAATCCCCTTCATGAGTGGTAGTAATTCCCTCACTCTGTTACAGTTTCGTCTCACTTTATGAGTTCTACTTGGGAGAGAGTTGTAATTAGAAATGAAGGTTTGTGGCAAAGTGCTTTGGCTATGCACTAAAAAGTTGTTGGTTCAATGCCAACACCTGTCAGATAATTTTCTGGCAAAAATACCTGCTTACATGTACATATACATTCCTCTTGTTTTGAAATGTTATGCTGTTGCGTTTGATACTCTGAACAAATGTTGCCTCATCAAATAATTGCAATTTTTTAAAATTTATTCAATCCTTTGAAATTATGCATCAATCTAGGTGGAATTTCAATGCCCCCGGCATATAGTGATCATCCTGCCCGTCAGTGCGTACAAGGTTAACCAGATTTTACCTTTTCCTCAAGCATCAACACCACTTGCTATAAATTGTTAAATGGTTGTTGCCTTTGACCATTCCCATCCACATATAACGTCCAACGTCCATTTGACCTTGACCTTATTTGGAATTTGAAAAGAAAAAGTTAGAAATAAAAAAAAATTCAAATATGCAGTACCTTGTTGTACCAGTAATTTCTTGACAAGGCCATGTAAGTATAGATCTTCTTTACAATCTATGCTCTGATATCAAGCCCATATCTGAACTAAGTTCATGCTTTTTTCAGATACTAATTTAGTTTAAACTTATTTATTTTAACTCAATTATGTTGAAAGCCTATGGCTTGTAGAAACACTTTCGAGTCTGTTTCCTGGGTAGAACCAGTACTTGGTGTCAACAAATGAAGGTCAGGAGAAAGGCTCCCTTTGGGGCTCGAACCCCCAAGCTCCTGAACGCAAGGCGGACACCATATCCAATACGCCACTGCATACTAATTTAAATATTTGTACAAAATTCAGTCATATTCTAAAACAAAATATACTGAGATTTGAGCATGAATGTTTTACTATCACATGGGCCTTATACTATGAGCTTAAATTGAGGCAATATTCTATTTGATAGTACTGACCTTCACCCCTGTGTGTATGTGTTTGTTTCAGGTCCACTGGAATGGTTCACCCTTGCTATAGACATGCCATTTATGACAATAGTGACAGATCTAAGACAAGGTGGCTTCTATGCCATGTTGATGAGCTTTTGGATCATCTTTACTGGAGAACATATCATGGTAAAATATAAAATTGTTTCCCTAACATCTCTAATGGTTTCTCTTTGATTTTAAATCTTACCTTGAATAAAATTTCAGATAATTTTGGAAAGAAAATAATTTAAGCTGAACGTTTCAAGAATATGATGAGCTATTTAACTCATTTTCATTTGCCTCCAACTTTTGGTAAAGTTTCCATGCATCCACATCAAATATATTACCAACAAGTATAGCTACTGTCTTATTTGTACATTATTTCATTCACATAATATATATGCTGTAAGAATTCTAGTAAATGTCCATATTCTAATTAACACCTACCAGGGTTAGGGCTAGTTTTCACTACTAGTATATGGCTATTTGGAAGAATTTGAATATTTTTGTCTCAGAAACTGGTAGCCCAATATCAAAATTATTTTTCAGAAATGATCCTCAGATGACATTTTATCAAATTCTTTCAAGCCATACTGGTTTGCAAAATTTTATTGCCATTTAGGGGGTTGGGCTTGATTTCTCTTTATGACTTTATGGAAAACTTTGAAAAACTGCTTCTCAGAAAGAGTTAGCCCAATTTTGAAATAATTTCATTGAAATTATTCTTAGGTGACCCTTTATCGAATTCCTTCAAGCCATGTTTCAAATGATGACCCTGTATAGGGTTCTATTATTTATTTGTGAGAATTCCAGTTGAGCGATAACAGGACCATCATGGTCCTCTTGTTGGTATTTCAGTATTGTGTAATATAAACCTGGGAGGATATTGATTGGAAAGTGGAATTATTTATGGTTTATCTACTGGTATTTATTGGAAAGTGGAATTATTTATGGTTTATCTACTGGTATTTATTGGAAAGTGGAATTATTTATGGTTTATCTACTGGTATTTATTGGAAATTGGAATTATTTATGGTTTATCTACTGGTATTTTGGCATGTGATAACATGATGCTGACATTTAATGTGATCTCAAAATTTATCAAACTTGTCATAGAAAGTACTTATATGGTTGCCATGGCTCACATTGTAACAAATTTCTGAACTGTTTATTTTATTCTTGTATGAAATGACAAGTGTAAGATCCTCAATATCAGAGGTACATGGGATCACTGTAACACATAGAGAATGTTAAAAATGAACCTTAATAAAAGGTAAACTTATCAATTTGTCGTGATAGTGTCACCCCTTCTCCTGTTGGACTCTTTAAAGTGCAGCCTTGTTTTCAAGAGTGCAACTTGTGAGGAATTTCAGTCGCTTCCTGTGACTTTTAGGGGGTTATATACTCTTATACTCCTGGAACTTAGATTAAGTATCTCAACAATTAGCTGCTCATGTGGGGTTATATAATGGCCTCGCTATTATCTGCAGCCTGGGAATCCGGGGCTGTCTTATCTGCAGCCTTACTTGTGTTCTGAGTGTTAATTGTCAACCTCCTCACCACCACTTCTTATGACGTTTGGGGTTTGCCTTGCCTTGATCCTTTTGGGGGCATATTATTACTGTATTATAATTGCCCCTGGCTGTATAAAAAAAACTGAGTTGGAATTGCACCCACCCAACAAGCTCAGAGAAGGGAACCAGTACATATTGCAAAAAACTTAATGCAGTGCCTATATAGCTCGTATAATCTGATGTTACATGGTGTCTCAATCCTGGTGGTTCCTTTCACTGGGTTTTTGTTATCTGACTAGGCTGTTGTCCTTGCATATCTTTCAAATACCTGCTAGTTAAGTCAAACATAGCTAGTACAACTTCGACCATGACCACCTTACTAAACTGTGCCTGAAATGCCTACAATTAATAACTGTCTCAGTCACACAGACTGCCTTGGTGAGTGCAAGCCACACTGCTTCGGTCATGGTTGCCTGATATTGAGCCTCGGTCGCCAGCTTTCTAGATGGACTGGGCAGGGCAAGCCCCCTTTTTGCCAAAGTTTGTTCTGTATATTTTGTATATAGATATATGTTAAAATGAACCTTACTGAAAGGTAAACTTCATGATTTGTTATCACAATGTCACCCCTTCTCATGTTGGACTCTTAAAATGCCTCTTAAAATCACAATTAGACAAACTGTATTAAATTTTAGATCAATTTGTCTGCATTCAAAAAAGAGGGAATCACATTGTGGTTTACATTATTGCCCATTTTTGGCCCCATAATTTAAAGGGCTGAAGAACCAGGGGTTATTTCCACTAAATTGGAACAGTATTAATTCATATTTGCAACTCCTGTTTTAAATTCATGCAGTCTATTATTAAAAGGAAGGCTTTGAGTTAGGGTTAGGGTTAGCAAATAAAAAGTCCATTTTTTCTACTGGTATGTTCATTTTGTAGGATTCCACTGAAAGAAACCGCCTGAACTTGTATTGGAAACACTTGTTGGCCATAGTGATAGGCTGTTTCTTTATGTTCCTGTTTGAAGTTTGTGAAAGGTAAAGTAGTGATTTTATTAAAGAGAATTGAGAAGTTATGCTGTTTAAGAGAATTGAGTAGTTATGCTGTTTAAGAGAATTGAGTAGTTATGCTGTTTAAGAGAATTGAGTAGTTATGCTGTTAAAGAGAATTGAGTAGTTATGCTATTTTAGAGAGATGAGTTGTTATGCTGTTTTAGAGAGGTGAGTATTTATGCTGGGTAAGTTGAGTGAGTAGTGATTTTATTTAAGAGACTTGAGGAGTTTGCTGTTTTTAAGGGAAAAAAATCACAGATTCTTTGAACAAAAGTGATTGTACATCGCATTATAGAAAATAGATATTGTTATAAGAATGGAATAGCACTCTTTAACAGAAATACATGTAAATGTACATTATCACATGCTTGTATTATAACTTCAATTTTTTTGCAATTACCAGAGATAAAATTACAACTTTACAACAGAAATGAAATGTCTTATATGATAATTTTATAGCTGACATAAATATATCACATTTATTAAAGCAAATGTTTTTATTCTGGGCCAGAGGCCTCATATTGCAAGTAAAACTTGTCATTGTCACTTTGTCAAAAGTAGTAATTAATGTCATTTAAGAGAGGTGACTATTGGTGCTGTTTTAGAGAGGTGACCATTTATGCTCTTTAAGAAAGGTTTGAGGGCGCAGTAGTCTAGTGGATATGGTGTCTGCCTTGCACCTAGGAAGTTGCGTATACAGACTTCAAAGGGGGCCTTTCTCCTGACCTTCATATGACACCAAATTTTGGTTTTAGCAGAAAACAGACTTGAAAGTGTTCTACAAGTCATAGGCTTTCAACATAATCAAGCTAAATTAAATATATTTAAACTAAGAAATTAAGAAAAGTACTGATGTGATTTTGAGGGAAGTGAGTAATTATGTGGTTTTAGAAAATTGAGTACTGATGTAGTACAAGAGATGTGAGTGGTTATGTGGATTTAGAGAAATGAGTATTGATGTGGTTTAAGAGCTGTGAGTAGTTATGTGATTTTAGAAAATTGAGTACTGATGTAGTACAAGAGATGTGAGTGGTTATGTGGATTTAGAGAAATGAGTACACCTTTCAGAATTTGTAGAACAAAATGTTGTATGCTACACTTATGTCAGAAGACAAGTTCTTTCCAATTCAACAAATTTCATATAGTCAAGATATCACAAATCATCTAATGATCTTGGAGAAAAACTTGGTTTGGTTTGTATAGTTACTTGATTTGTTCCATATATTTGTCTGTCATCAAATATTTTGAATAATTCAGCACCTTGCCATCTGACAGCTCATGTTAACTTTTAGATAAACTAATAAAATCACCTGAAAAAACTACATGTACTGGCATGAAATTTGTTCTGAACAACACTTTTACTTTTGACAGCTAATCAACAATTTATCATGATCTTAATTACATTAAAAGAAAATTCAAAGGAGCACCAGACTTTGAATGAAGGCAGTAAAAGTGTTGTTGATTGTATAACTGTTAGACATTAGTGATGTCTCATCAGCTATATGCTATGAATCTTTTTTGTATCTTTATTCCTTTTCATCAGGAAATATGCCAACAGCAAAGTTTTTCAAATTGGGCATACATTTGCTGATTACATGGGCTTACATTGTTGTTGCCATAGATACCGTTTTTAAAAAAATGTTTTATTAGAAACAGAATACTTATCTTACATTTCTTTCATTTTAGAGGTGTACAGCTGACCAACCCATTTTTCAGTATTTGGGTGACTGATATAGGCACCAAACTAGCAGTATCCTTTCATCTACAACACTGTTACAATGAACTTCTTCCACCATACACTGATCAAGCTTTGAGTGCACCAACTGTTCCAGATTTTTAAACTTGAACATCGGATTGAAATTTTTCCAGTTTTATCATTAACCCTTAGCCTGCTTAGCCTGACCGTGATAGAATTTGCAGTTAGGATCCAGATTAGATGCCAAGTATCTTGGTTTTTAATCCTGATCCAAGCTGTTTGACACTCGGTCAGGTGTGTTTACAAATATTAGGCAAATCCGATGGAATTTAAATCCAGGCAGAAGACAATTTAAGCAGACGACAGTTTGCCTTCATTCTATCATGCGAAATTGTAGTGAAATGAATTATCTAAAAGTATGTTTTTCAAAATGATTTCTATCAGCGCCCCCCATAAAGTATAGCCCAGGGCTCTAGTAATGTCTCATTTTTCATTTTTAGTCTTAAAAATCCAGTCTGATCAAGTTCAATGAAGTAGATATCAAAAGTTCTTACAAAGTATCCCCATAACAAGGCTTTTCATTTGTCTTATACAGTAAAATGTATGATATTAATGATATTTTATTACCATTCCAAAGAAACAAGAGTTGTCTTTTATCAATGACCTTTATTTCTGACTAATCAACAATTTAATGTGTGTATTAACCCATTTTGAAATAAATAGTAGTGATAACTTGAATGGATGAAAGTTATTACAACCATTTTTTGAAAACAATAGGCCTGTACAATTTGAAACAAGGCATGTCATTTTTAGGAGGCAACCAGATCTAGGACTGTACCTGGAAAAAAATATCAAACACAAGTGAGTGAACTCAAGGGTACTGGAATGAAACCTTCAATGTATTATGTTCCATAAACTTTTGAGTAAATTTTTGGATTTTTTTGGGTGTTTATCCATTCAAACATTTTGTAAGATCTGCCTTCTTGTTCTTGTTATATGAATGTTCTTTTCTGAATTTTAGCTTCATTTTTGCTTTCACATTGGCTGTCGTGTTATGATCTGAAAAAAGGTTAGGAGTAAATGGAAAATGAAGTCAAAAGATTTACAGCTGAAGTATCAGTTCATGATATCAAACCATTTCCTTGACAAATGTGTAGTTGGCCTTTATCATCATAGCAGGAATTGCAGCTGCAGTCTACTTCTTTTTCCTGTGTTACATGATCTTCCTGGTGTTCAGAAATATCAGCACTAAGAGAATGGCGCTTCCATCAATGAGCAATGGACGACGGACATACTACATGGTGGGTGTTTTTTTTTTGTTTCACTAAAGTACAACTTATTCCCCTGCAAATTGGGAGGGGAATGTAAAGGAGTCAATTTTTGTTGTTCTGAGGGTCCATGGAATTTTTGTTTTCAGAAGATATTATCAAAATCAAATAACATTTTTCAATCATTTGGTACAAGACTCAACTTCATAGGTCTAAAGTCTAAAATTGAAAATTTGTTACCGGCTTGTATCTTTGCTACAAATTAGATGTTACAAATTACCAACTACTGATATGAATAAATGTACATTAGACACAGACATTGTGTCCTCATCCGAGTTTTAAAGGTCAAGGTTTCCTATATGTAACCTAGATTTATATACAGTCGAACTTCGAAAGTTCGAGCACGGATATTTCGAGAACCCCGGCTCGTACGAGCTACTCTTAAAGTCC
>JAULCC010074080.1:0-14630 GCA_032358795.1 Nuttallia obscurata | reverse complement strand
ATTCATTCTAATAAGGCACTATTTGTAAATACCCTTTCTCTATTGCACTTCTAACTCATGTCTCTATTTTTTATTTATTTATTTATTTTTTTTTTGTTCCCTATATATGTCTTGTGTTTATATGAATATATTCTGAAATGTCTTTGACATTGCTAAAACTGTATGTTAACAACATTTCTATTTGGGGAGGGGCGTAACTAATGTTGTGAGAACTTATGGCCTGACCCTATTTCTGTAAATATAAAGAGAAATAAAATATGTTTAAACTAGAAGAAAGGGACCTTTCGGGGCTCGAACCCGAAACCTTCTGAGCGCAATGAGGACACCATATGAACAGCACCACTGCACTCCATATGCTTGAACTGTATATACGCATAACTGATAATAGATCGCACAAAATGTTTGTCTTCCAAATGTTTCAAACCGTCAACAATTAAGAAATAAACAGAAAGATGTATATTTGTAGTTTTATATACAATCAGATTAACATAGATTGCTTGTGGTAATAATGCCAACACGTTCAGTCCATAGCTTGTATGCTCGAAGCGTGCTTGGCACTTACTCCCCATCCCCCAGATCGCTTTTTGAAAGTGAGGAAGAATTTAGTTGCTTTTGAAGATACCGATAATACAGGTAACATCACATGACACCTTGATATCAGTGATACATAATATCATGCAGGGAATAAAGTTATAGCTAAATAGATGAGCCCAAAACTAAGTTGTACAATGATAACAAGTAAAAACGGTACCTGTGCCCCTTGTATTCGATTCTAATTAGTCAAAAACGTGACTCCGTCTTATCATTCACATACATACATCGTGCCGAATCACAATAGTTGGATACACTTATCACAGTGAACGTGTACGTGTATTAATCCATGCCATATTTGCTGAATCTTTTGTCATGAAGATATGTCAAGTTTCAAGCATCCGTGACCGGGCAGTTTGAAATCGTTTTCTATAGTTGAAAATAAAATCGCACAAAAATCCCTACATCCTTCAAGTCCATTGTAATCGAATCATCATGCTTCTTTTCACACACATGATGGAGAATGTAATTACATTTATTATTTATCAGTGTCCCATAAACATCAATGACTTTCTTTGAATACCATACATACGCGAAATATTGTTCAAAGTTTTCATTTCATTTAGTGAACATAAAAGAAGCCTTGTTTAAGATTAAGGATCTAGACGAACATTGTATTGACCAGTTTTATATCACGTGACAACGTCAGTGTGGACATAGGGATATATCTGTTTATGATATGCTGAATTATTAATAAACCACCTGGGTTTCTTCACGATCAGAATTAACTCCATCTCACGTTTGATGGCAGATATGGGATTAAAGTATTTCTATATGGATGATATTGTCATATCGTGTGCAGCAAATAATCCGATAATATATTTCTCAATCCTTGCTGGTAAAATATTACCATAACATACAGATAATGATACGTATGATACATGATGGTAAGATTGGGCAAATAGTCCTGTCCAATTGAATCTTATATCAAAATATGTTAGCAGTAAGAAAAGGATCACTCATGTTTACACCTGATTTATGGGTGTTACAAATCCGAGTGTCCGCTGTTTTGTTATCAAAACGTTAAAGGTGACGTGCCTCTTCGAAAAGGTAGACTTATTTAAAAGTGTTGCCAGCGGCATTCTTGATTTCATATAATGCCTCTTGAGTAGAATAATTGCTTTTGAAATCATCGCAAAAACGAAAGTAGAAAAATCTCAACCATTAGGTATCGATTTGCACATGCGCCAATTCGATTTGATTTAGGTAGTTATTACTAAGGATAACACAATAAAATTAGGAGGACCGGAAGTTTGACAAATAAAGCATTCAAGCAACTGAATTTCACCAAATAAAAAGAACACTTTACTTTGTATTGATTTAGGTTGGTTATTTTTACAGCGGATTATTTTCAATAAATTTGCTGTTTTGAAGTTAGCTGGAAATGTACCGTCACATAGAATAACAGGATACGTGCGTGCTTCGCCATCTAGCGGTATCCCAGTGTAAACATCTAGTAAAACTACGCAGTAGTTAAGGCTTCAGTAATCGGAAAATCTCGGCTTCATGTATCGATTGTCCTTATGTAATCAGCAACAGTTCGACCATTTCTCCGATATTTCATTGACTGGCCGGTTGACCAGTCAGACAACGCGAATTTTACACACCCACATTACCTTATAGCAGTGATCGGCAGATAAGAAACGTGATAAAAATAGAACAGCTAATTTCAGAACGACACAGTCAACTAAATGTAGAACGAAGTGTACACAGCATCCCGGGTTTGTACTACAGTTTATATGTGTACATGTCTGTGGAGGATGAAGCTAGCTAGCTAGCGAAATGGAAGACAAAGAGAATATTCCAAAGAAACTCGTAAATATCGCGGGGCTGCAAGATACGTCTGTTATGAGACATGCAGAAGTGATTTTTGGTATCCACATCTAGGTATCACTGTCGATTGCTGCTATTCTCTGCTGTAAGCCGCTCGGGATAAGGTACGTTATTCAGAGTGTTACTCAAAGTGTCAGCGATATGTTGAACACGCCCCGTACGAGTGTAAAATTGCCTGTCCTTCTCTAACAACCTTTGCACGCGATGTTATACGGAATTTTTTCCACAGTCTGTCTGATATCTATGTTGATTAAAGATGGTTAATCCATTAACAGCTTTTGCTAACAGATTCGTTTTCGATATTATTAAATTTTATCGTTTTCATTGATAAAAATTAGCGTCTACTTTTGCGAAAGTCAAATAGAGTGGCGTCCCTTGAACCTAGATTAATACTAATTTGTGATGAAATTATTTTTTCTTCGTTAGTTATAATTTCATTTATCAACAAAAGTACTGCTGATATAAGATAATGATAATTCTGAATGTCGTTCCGAAAGACCATCGGACCGCCGGACTTGTCCGTAAAAAATGGTAAAATATATAGATATACATTACAATTTAAAAAACAAGTATTATATACCGGTATATCATTCATATTATTAAAGTTGGAATTTGGTTTCGAAACGAAAGTAGAATTTAACACCCGCCATTTTAACATTGCTGACAGCGAAAATAAATGATAAAATTTACGATAAATCCTTATTGAAACAAAATGATAGTTTAAACAATTCATTGAGGTAATTATATTTCCACTTCCATTCATATTCTCGATAAATTTCTTACCATAACGTTTTTCTCGAAATCAACGAATTTCGAGCACCTGCTAGATTCAGTCATTAAAATGTGACTGAAATCGCCAATAAAAACAGTTTGCTTGATTTGAATAAGCACACGTTTATGTATACATTGAGTGAACATAGATGCCAGAGGAGAAGCAAACTTTTATTATAATATTTTATCGCAAGTGACATCAGTATGGGCCTTAGTATTGTCATTATATATTCAAAAGTAAGAAGCAATGAAGGCTCTTTAGTCCCAATGCTTAAGCTTCATTCATTGTATTCATTACTGTTTGAACATTGATCTAATACATGCTTTACTGAATAAAGATTAATCCAAAACTTTACTTTCAATAGGAAAATTAAGAAATTTAAACATTTGAGAACAAGAAAATTAAAACATCCTTAAACATTCTTTTATTATTTGAATGATATATTAGATGATATTATAAATATCTGAATATAGAAACACTGTATTAAACTAAGATTATCTAAAACTTTTGTTGATTTAAGATAAGCTTATACGATATAACACTTTGATTAGAAGAGCTTGATTTTTAAAATTGAAAACTTCCCCAATCGGAGGCAAAGTGATTAAATTTCTTCCCAATTTGACAATTTTGCGCCAATTTCCCCAAGTTTATAAAGGATCTTTTTGCCAGAGTGTATAGACAAAGGCTTCATCTGTTTAAATCAAAACAAAGCAGGAACCATCAATGACAAAGATCTGGCTATTTCATCAACTGTTTTGCTTTATATGTTCAGTCTGGTAAAACTTGTCCGGTCTCGTAAAGCTTGTAAGTCTAAGCTTCTTTCACATAGACTGGGTGATGATTCAATATATAACCAGATAACATAGTATCTTTCATGCCATTGTTCCATTAAGGGACTAGGGTTTGAAATTCAAGCAAGAATTACCAATTGCAATATTTATTTTATACTTTCACAACAGTAGAGAACTAAAAAGATCCATTACAGTCATTAGTCTTCCTTCGTGTCAGTAGAAGGCCCTTGATAAGACTATACCAACGACAAACACCGGCTTCATTTACAACAATACTAAAGCACAGAAACATGTTAAAATCACTTTAGTTTCTGCATGTATGCATAATCATGAATAAAAACTGTCGTAATTCACGAGCAGGTTACTATGTCAAATTCAATCCACTCTTTGTAATTGAAAGATCAATGTGTTAATTTCTTATTTTACTATCATAGTTAACTGAAGTATTGTTTACATTCTGCATCTTGGAAGGTATATATGATGCCCTCGATTTATGGCTAAATATCAGGATTAATTCTTGTGATGTGATTTAATCAATGTATATTATTTAATGTGTAGAACCATACGTGCAATGTCATTTCCATGTGGGCAAATAATTAGTAAATAAGCAACTTTCCATTATAATTAGTCTAGTTTGTTTCACCAGCGTTCAGAATGTCAACAATGATGTGCTGGAAAACACTTTATTTAAAGTTTGTTTTTGCGTTTCTTGTATTTACAGTAGAGAAGGACATATTATTAGAGACCTAAATTGCGATATACACCTCACTCGACTAGCAAAAAAATATCTTATTATTGCAATTTTGAGCGTTGTTTTGCCTTTAAGTATATTAAGCACATATTTCAACTTAAGAATTTGCATAAAAATCCGCTGTTCAGGACCTCTGTCCTTTGATTGATCAATGTTTTAGTTTAAGAAGAGCATATTAAAACCATTCATAAACGTATTGCACTACCCCTTCGGCGAACCGATACTTTATACAAACTGCTTTACACTCACGACAGGCAAATACATGTTCAGCAATTATTGCACTTTTTAATTCTTCAGTCAAAAACTGCTGAAATACTTCTCAGTCTTGACAATTGTTAACTGAGGCATACGCCACTTCCAAAGATGGCACCGAAGTGGGGCTGCGTAAAGTTTGCGCAACTTTCGACATTCACTAAAAACTACAGTCTAATTTGTGTCAAATTTGCATAAACTACGGGTAAGTGTCGAAAAGGTGTCGAATTTTGACAAAATTTCGACATTTCGTGATTTTAAGCAAGTGTTCCTGCCAAACACCCAAAAGTTGTCTATGGTAATTTGTGGGTTAATTGCGACACAGATGCAAAATATTCTATTTTTAATAAATGTAGTGCTTAACTCAGCTTTTACCGAAGATGGTGGTTGCCAACAATTGCATTCGCAATCGGAACACCTTGGCTGTTTCTTCAAGTTCGCAGCGCTGAATATTACCGAGGTGATCCGATTGACATTCGCAGTTTGCAAATTCATCGTGTGATCAACATACTTGTGAAGTTTCAATAGTATATATTTAGTTCTTTGCAATTTATGCGCAACACAATTTCAAGCTTGCCATTTTTGTGAGAAATGCTTAAAAAATCTGCAGCAAACAAAAACAAAGGTACGTAGATTCGTGTTTTCAATAATGTTCCTGCCTAGTTAAACGCATGTTGTTTAGACTTTTATATAGCTATGTGCATGACTAACATGCAACGGTCGGACAAAGAATAAGTTATTCGCTGTCTCCGAACGGACGGATGAATGGACAGGGCATGCAAAAAAAACCGGATCCCCAGGTACCCAATCTATCACCCCTATCTTTCAGCGGGGATTTATGCTCCCGATCAACTTGTAAACAAGGAAACCAGAAGTCGCAACATTATTGAGACCTAAATCAAACATAACCTGCGAAAAAGTTTTCAAATTGAAAAATTGCATTTCTTTTTGAGAAAATGCTCCATCATATTGACTTCTGAAAAAATAAAACGTAAATCTATGTCATATCAGACACTTGCATCGATCAAAATTCCCACAAAATCTGTGAAGTATGTGTTCGATTTGTGATAAGAATGTGATCACCTTCTTTATATTATTCATAACTATGTAGAAAATGAGGTCCAACAGAGCTTATCAATTTCATACATGCAACTATTTCTGGCTATTGTAATTTAAACGAACAAAGACATTTAAATACGACAGTTAGGGTCAACAAAGCTGTTAGCCCTTCTCGAGCAAGAACTCGTTCTCACATTCAAAATCATATTACTGTGATTGGCTACAGTAAATCATATGATTTATTTCGATCAATGATACGCACGAAGCATTGAACACGTGTCAGAGTTCTTTTTTTACTACATACCTCGGATTTACAATACTGGTATTTAGATTTCTTAGAGTATTTAGTGAAAATTGTATATCTTGATCAGCCGGCCAAACGTCACGTTAACATTACTATTTGTCACAATCGTAACTACTCGGCTGTCTCCGGCAAGCTCGGAATACAGAGCAATAAATAGCCGAGATGTTCCTATTGTAGCTGCCAGACGCAATCGGAGCTCCTTTGCAATTCAAATCTAATAACAGAACAGAATAGAACATGACAGTGTCCGTATCGACCGTCCCATAGCCACTTTTGATAAAAAGGTTGCTTGAAATTTATTTCATTAGGCATAAACAAAGCATATTTTCTTAATAATGAATTGAGTCATTGTCGTGTCCATTATATTTTGAACGGGGCCTTCGTGGCCGAGAGGTTATAGTTTTTACTTCCAATCTCTTAGTCACTCACCAATGTGGGTTCGAATCTCTGAATGGGCACTTCGGCTTTTACACAAAGGCTGTTTTAGGCTTGTCTTCAGGCTCTAGCTCCACCTACCAAACCCCGAGCGGACATCTAATGTTTAGAACCACGACGAGCCAGATAGATGATCAAGTGACTCATCAATACGTGAGAGCGGGTAAGTGTCCTTTTCTGTCACGGTTTTTAGCCGTCTATAGTCAGCACAGAACCTTGTGCTTCTATCTTTCTTCTGAACGAGTATTATACCAAATTACCAGGGACTTGAACATGGTTCAATGTTTTCATCATTCAGCATACCATCGATATGCTTCTCGACTCTTCCTGCATATGCACGGGTAGTCGCCGTAGAAACTGCTTGATTGCTCGCTCCTGTGTTTATTTTGTGTTTTACAACACCTGTTCTCCCGAAGTCTGTGTCACCTTGAGCAAAGAGAGCAGAATGCCGTGAAATGAGCTGCTCAACTTGCTTTTTCTGTTGCTCAGTGAGACCATTGGTCTTATCCAGCTCCTGCTGAATGTCAGCAGATAAATGCAAGTTTCTCGCGATTTGTCTAGGTTTGTCTTTCTCACCAACATTTAATACTTGCTTTACTGGGCTCAGGGATGCACTTATAGTCGTAGCATGGACTACCTTTACATCTGTATAAGTATTCATTGACCTTAATGGGACAATTTCACTATGCTCAACTAGGGTCTTTGCAACCAAAGCTCTATCAGATTGCATTTTTTTTCCATTGACTCAATGCGGCCCAGCCCGTTGGGCATGCTTTCTTTTCTTGAGCAAAGGCTACCATTTGCCATCATTTCTGAGCTTGGAATGATGCTGACTGTCTCATTGAGTGCAATGCGAGGGCAATCAATCTTTCCCTCTAGAAGTAGAGGCACATTCATCCTTCCAACTCGCACTGCTCTCTTTACTACATCGACCACACAGTTGTGTTTCGTCATGAAATGAAGACCCAGAACCCCATCCACGGATACGTCTGATATAACAAACATTTGCTTATACCGTGTGCTCCTGAGTTTCATGACCGTCTCTGTTTTCCCGTGAATGGTAAGTGGCTCATCATTTGCCGATAATAATTTCCGCTTAATACTACTCAGTGTAATGCTACCTCGACTGCTCAGTGAGTCATATACTCGCTGTGACAAAACTGTCGCTCCTGTGTCTACAAAAAATTTGACTTCTGGTCCGTTTATCTCCAACATCACCAGACTGCATGTTTTAGCCACTGCGACAATCACTTCGTAGACCACGGACCTTTGTGAAACAGAGCCATGAGGTTTTGTGTGTCCGTTATCTTTCTGAGATCTACATTCTTTCATAAAGTGCCCTTTTCGTCCGCAATTGAAACACTGTATTTCTACCTTTCTTTAAGGCGTAACTGGCTGTTGAGGAATAGTCATAGCCTTCTAAGCATAACCTGCTTATCAGCCTGTATTTTCTCAATTGCTCGTTGCATCGTGTCTATTCTACAGAGCAGTGAATTCAGCTTTGACTCACTTTCCTTTGTGTCGGTGTTGCTCACTGGTCTAATGAAGCCTTTATTTGCTCTTTATGTGCTTTAAATCAGCTTTGTTAAAGGCTTCCAATTCGATGGATTGACGGATTGCCTCATCAAGATTTGCTGGGTTTGCCTGTTTAATTCATAGACGTAAATCTGAGTCTATCAGAGCATCCAAAATTCCCTCTCAAATTCATGGGTGATTTTGGATGTGCTAGGTTGGTGAGTCGTCTGACTCTCCGTCCTAGTTCTGGCAGTGATTCTAAAGCCTTTTGCCTAACATCTCGTAGCTGAACTCTGAACTGTACAGTTCTGTCTGGTTCGGAAGTCAGAAGCGCGCATTTATTTCAGTGCCTAAATCGTCGTGGCGCTTTGGAACTACAACAGTAAGGTTTCCAAGAACTGCTTGTGCCTGCCTCTTTTATGATACAGCAAAATATAACGATTTTTCCTCTTCGGACCACATTTCTAGTGCAGCACAGGCTTCGAAATGTGACCTATGATCTAGCCACAATGTGCTCCCGTCAAACGTTGCTGGTTTGACTGATAGTGGCAACTTCCTTTGAAATGAACTTTGCTCTGGTCCCTGCTCGTTCTCTACTTCCACCCGCTCTGGTGATAAATGAGCATCGTGGCTAGTTAAACGTTTGTTTTTATACGTTATACAGCCGCAATACCCGCTGGGCCGTATATCTCTGCGTTATAGGCGTGTAATGCAAGGATTCGAGATGTTTGTGCTCAGCTTGCTTATTTCTCAACTGCTCAGAGAGCGTCTATTCTAAAAATGAGCAGACATCATTCCTTGCACGCCATGCACGGGGCTCACATAGCTTCTTCAAAACTGACTCGTCCGTTTGCAGAGCGCTGCTTCGGTGTCGCACTGATAGCCGTCTGCATTCCCGAGTCTCTAGCTGCACGGCCAACCGTCGCAGTAAGCGGCTGCCTAGGTTTGGGTGTAGAGTGCAAGTTTTCCTCGAGCATGTGAATCTCTGCGTCGTATGCAGCAATTTGACTCAATATTTTGGATTGTTCTGTTATGATCCATCGTTCAATTTACTCAATACTAAATACGACAACGCTGTAACGTGCAAACGATTAAACTTCTCAATTTAGACTGAGCTACTTGCTCAGAAATAATGATTGGGTTAAAGTAACAGAAAAGGTTAACCATTTAGTAACATATCAATTATATACAAGTCGGATGAGACGTGAGCCCTCAGATTGCTTGCTGAGGAGTACTGAGTAAAATGCTGCTCAAATACACTGTATGTTGCTCAGTGCTTGCTCAATTGAGACAGCTCAAATATATTGCTCAATGCTTGCTCAATTGAGACAGCTAAAATATATTGCTCAATGCTTGCTCAATAGTGACAGCTCAACCACAAGAGAACTGACGAGCGATGTAAGGCCCCTTTTAAATAGGTAAATAACCTAGAAATGTAGTAAGTGCTCACCGAAATCGAAAGGGGAAGCCTTTTTAAGGCACGTCTTATATCTTTAGAGTGATTTCTATTCAAACATGAGCAGAAGTGAATTTACAAGCCGTGCGTGCAGTTTTTATACTACCCAGCAGAGAAGCCAAGGCCGCTGCTTGGTGCGTAGAGAGACAGCCGCTGATTAGCTGTTCCTCTATCTCCATGACGCTTTACGAGTATGTTTTCATCCCATGGAAAATTCATCGCATAAGTATAATTTATATGTATCATGCCTGTTTTACAAATGGTATCAAAAGGATTAAGTCGGTAAAATGAGCAATAATAAGCTATTTGCAGTTGGGCTTATTATTTTGATTGACATTAGTTCACTCTCTTAGTATGAATTGGTGTTATTTTTTACGTGTATCTTATTCAGTTGCGTATTTACTTAGAATGCATTTACACCTCGGAGTTTTTATTACTCAGTTGAATTTGTACTTTTCTATCGTTGACTGATTTTAAATGCTTTTTAAGTAATCAGAGTTTAATCAGCCATACTTTTTTTAATTACTATTTTCGGTTATATTTATAAAAATAGTTTGAATCCAGATGAAACAACGAGTAACTCGCCGTCTCATACAGATCCTAGCTGTTTGACATCTTGATTCTGTTTTTAAACAGAAAGCAGCGAATAAAATCAAACAAAAATTTAAATAAATTACTCCTTTTATGATCTGTCTTTTTAAGCTGCTAATTATTTCAATGATGTATATTCTTTACCTTTGAAATTCAAACCTATTGTATATTACAAAAATGCAAAATGTTTTCGAAGTCAATACGATTTTATACATTAGGTTTGGCATACCGAATTACCAAGGAACTTAAAGCCGGGCGGTACCGGACCGATGCCGGACCTCTCAATTTTTATCTTTGTCGTTTAACCTACCTATCTTCTTGCTGCTATCTTTCCGCACTCACCTTCCAGCAGTTCTGTAAGTTTAATGTGATTTACCAATTGAAGTTGTTAATGATTTTAATTATTTGGGCGTAACTTTTAACTATACTGGAACGTTTGTGTTGAACAACCAGTGTTTAACGAGCAAAGCGTAGAAGGCTTTGAATCCTATATTCTATAACATAAACAAATTAGACGTTAGGTCATCTACCTCCATGCAATTTTTTTTATGCTTTTGTTGGTTCGATTTTAAACTATGCATGTCCTATTTGGAGATTCTTTAAGTCGAAAGATTTCAAAGAGTCCATTTTGGAATTTTGTAAAATGATTTAAATGTTCAGCAAAATTCATGTTTTAATGCCATGAACGGATAATTAGGAAGTTACACTATGTATGTCACTAGGTTTGAACAGATTATCAAATATTGGATAAAACTTTTAAAAATTGGACAAAAATGGAACGAAAAGAAGACTGGACGATATTGAAAACATAATGATACGAAAACATGATGATACGATGTTGAAAATATAGTTATACAGTTTTAAAAGTACGATTGTCCCGTGCTGAATACCAAATAGTACACATTTGAAAACATGATGGGGAAAATGTTGGAAATTCATTGCTACAACTTAAAAAAAACACTACAATACTGAAACGAGATATCATATTTTTATCATCCATTGCTTTGTATTTTGGAATTCATAATTTACAAACATTATCAACGGGCATATGCTCAATGGTCCTTTAAATATTTTGCCACGATCGTCAGGTGTAAGTCGACCATTAACAGATGGCACAGACTGCAGTCACGGCACACTGGCTAACACCTTCACAGGTACCCATTTATACACCTGAGTGGAGAGAGGCACATGTTGGATTAATTTTCTGTACGGAAAAATCCGAAGGCTCGGGCGGGATTTGAACCCAGTATCCGTCGATCCTGAGGCATGTGTCTTACGACTAGACCTTCGTGCTGGATGAAATTATAATGAGTAAATTGTTGATTGTACATGTGCCGAAACCAGAGTAGTAATTGTAAGGAACTGAGTCAGGGATGATTTTTCATTGTTTTTAGGAAATGACTTAGATATTTCATTTGTTTCCCGACGCAGGGCATTTACCACGTAACCATCCTGTAACACATTGTTTTGTTCAGGCTTACAATCAGATGAGAAACGGCAATTAATCATAACAATACTCTTAGTCCTTTTCCTGTATTGTTATATCTGGGATAATATTAATCAAAATGTTAATTTTACTTCAACGTTTGAGAAATCAGTATATACAGAACTGGAACAATTGTTTACAAAATGTTTCTTAAATTGTTAAAAGTTTCAAAACGAGGTTTTCTTTTGAAAAATATATAGATTACATACCGAGGGACAAGCTTTGAAGGCAGCTTACATGTTTTAGACTTACGTCACCCGATTTAGAAATAAAATTCGGAAGGTTTTCTGGTACAGCTAGATAGGAGCGTATTTGTAAACTATGAACGTGTATTCTTAGTATCGTTTTATTTTGTGATGTGCTTTTTATTCTAGTATTCGTTTTAAAGTTTAGGACACAGAATTGTATCATTGCCTTCAGTCCAAAGATTTTACAGGATCATGTCTTCTGATAATCCAAAAAATGTTTCTTATATAGTTGAAGACTTAAAAGAAATATTTTTGTTAAGAAAACAATTCTTTATTGAAAGTTTAACTGCTCCATAGAAAGTCAAAAGGGTAAAGATAAACACATATGTACTTGTTAAGCATAATCATATTTATTCAGATACATTTTTTGCATATACAAAATCATAAGTTAATTGATGTTAAACAAAATTTAGTTTATGTTCGCATATATTGTATTTGTCATATTATTGTCGATTAATGTAAATGACCAAAGGCATTGGTATATGCCAATGGAAAATGAATAAATGATGAATGAAAAAATGATGTTTTTGTTGACGAAGCTGATCCGCTTTGTCGATAAGACTGATTACCCGTTAGGTACAGAAACAAGTGAGGTAAACGTTGATCTGGCTTGCATAACGTTTGCAGCGACATGCAGATATCTTATGCAAAATCATGTCTAGCACAAGCATTTTCAATTGTTTATCGTCAGATTTCGAAGGATAAAATCATTTCACGTGAGAAAGGAAAAAAACGAGCAACTTGAATTATACAATTCAGGTGATCAAAATTTAAATGTTTACTGACTCGAAAAGTTACTGGATGCAAAACAAAAGGTTGGATTAAATCGGGGAGCGTTACAGAACTGAAGGCAAGTTGTTTTTAAACATTTTTGAGAAATTATAAAAACTAAAAGTTGTATTGAGATGAAAGGTTAAAAAAGTAAATCTATGAATATGTACACTTAAATAAATTCTTAACAAGATAGTGTAGAAAGTGTAAATATTGATCTAACAAATATTGCAGCCAAAAGACATGTGAAATTTCTGCTAAAAGTCATGCACTTTATGAGTATTCTTGAGTAGAAAACTTTAATTATTATTGGTTTTGAATTTTATACATTACAAACGAACAATAAAGCCTGGATGTGTTATAAACGCTAATTAATGACCATGCTTTAATAAATCGAAGCAAGTTTAAGACTTACAGCTCCATTTGTTTCTGTTGCTAAGGGTTAGCATATCTTTAGCCCTTGGCAACTGACATAAAAGGGTATGGTATATTTTCACGCTATCATAACGTGTCTTATATGTCTTACGCATGATTCTTTATGTATACTCTTCAGGCTATAATAAACATGATCCAAATAAAGTGTTTGAATAAAACTAGACCTCATACAACTTGCTAAATCAATTTTGCATCGGTCGATTTCCATGATATTTCATTCAGCTGTTTAAATTTCAATTTTCTATATATGTAGACGCACTACTCTCGGTAAAGGTGAACGTTTCTGCCAGACGATATACATGCCATAATGCTACATATGTAGTAGAATATTTTAGGCGAAACATTACTGCAGTCGAATGTCAGTTCACCATTTATTTATTTTCAAATAACGCCCATACTCGCGATACTTGTCGCAATCTTTGTTTTTGAAATACAAAAACCATTAAGTCCAAAACATGGTTGGACGATGTCAAAAACATAATATTTCTTAAACATTATCTGAAAGAACAATGGTACAATTTTAGATATAATGATAACACTGATACAACTTTGAAACATGATGAAACGAGGTCAAAAACACAGTGGTATGAAAACATAATGGGACGATGTATAAATACAATAGTACGAACACATTTTTTAAAATTTTATTTTTAGATCCTGACAAATGAGGATCTCGTTTATTTTCCCCGTCACATGGTGTGTGAGGGTCGGGGACATCCCTCTCTACATCTTACAATTTGAATTATATATGACCATATATATTTATATCTATAACAGGTTTTCTTTGTACATTTTTATGCTTTCAATTGTCAGGTTGAAAAAAAAATAGTTGAGACAAAGACAATCACACAACAATAACCATATACGCAACCAAAAAGACAAAGACAAAACCGGCCAAGAAATCTCATAATTCATATAAATTAAGTATTCAGAAGAATAACAGTTGATTACTTAAACGTTGGATACTAAATATCCTAAAAGATAGCCTTTAAAACATTCCAATCTTTGTTGAATTTTTCAAGTTTATTTTCTTCTACAGCAGTCCTTTTTAACTGGCTATACTGCAATTCTATAAAATATTTTGCTGAGATGATAGTTGGTACTTTGAAAAATGTACATTTTTATCAATAACTTATAGTATATTTTTGGCTCTGTCACATGTATCTGTATATCCAAATAAAAACTTCTTCAAATTAATATCAGGAAAAGAATTGCAATGTAACAAAAGTCCTTTAATAACATTTCTGCTAAATTTACATTCCTAAAATAAATGTTGAAGTGTTTCTGGCTCATCTTTACAAAAGGTACACAAAGGATTTTCACCTAAACCAACAGTATAC
>JAULCC010073969.1:0-14632 GCA_032358795.1 Nuttallia obscurata | reverse complement strand
TTCATGAACACCTTTAACATCTAGCTACTCTTCAAAGCTATACACACACTCAATGAACACTTTTAACATCTAACTTTACTACAGAGCTATACACACACTTTATGAACACTTTCAACATCAAGCTTCTCTTCAGAGCTATACACACACTTCATGAACACTTTCAACATCAAGCTACTCTTCAGAGCTATACACACACTTCATGAACGCTTTCAACATCTAGCTACTTTACAGAGCACCTTTTCATGAACACCTTTAACATCTAGCTACTCTTCAAAGCTATACACACACTCAATGAACACTTTTAACATCTAACTTTACTACAGAGCTATACACACACTTTATGAACACTTTCAACATCAAGCTTCTCTTCAGAGCTATACACACACTTCATGAACACTTTCAACATCAAGCTACTCTTCAGAGCTATACACACACTTCATGAACGCTTTCAACATCTAGCTACTTTACAGAGCACCTTTTCATGAACACCTTTAACATCTAGCTACTCTTCAAAGCTATACACACACTCAATGAACACTTTTAACATCTAACTTTTCTACAGAGCTATACACACACTTCATGAACACTTTCAACATCAAGCTACTCTTCAGAGCTATACAAACACTTCATGAACACTTTCAACATCTAGCTACTATACACACACTTCATGAACAGTTTTAACATCTAGCTAGTCTTCAGAGCCATACACAAATTTCATTAACACTTTCACGTCTAGCTATTCTTCAGAGCTATACACACACTTCACGAACACCTTTAAAATCTAGCTACTTCACAGATCTCAGTCACAGAGTATTATTGCAAAAATGTTAATAATACAGATATCTCATACCTCTTTCATAGAGTACTTTTGTCAAAATGTTTGATGATACAAATGTCAGATATCTCATATCTCAGTCAAAGAGTACTATTGCCAAAATATTGATGATACAGACATCTAATATCTCATATCTCAGTCACTGAGTACTTTTGTTAAAATATTGATGAAACAGATATCTTATATCTAATATCTCGGTCACAAACTAATATTGCAAAATAATGATAATACAGGCATCTTATATCTTATATCTCAGTCACAGATTACTATTGCCAAAAATGTTGATGATACATATATCTTAAATCTCAGTCACAGAATGCTATTGCCAAAATGTTGATGATACAGAGAGCTTATATATCATATCTCAGTGACTGAGTTATATTGTCAAAATATTGATAATTCAGACATCTAATTTCTCAATTCTCAGTAACAGAGTATTACTGTCAAAATGTTGATGATACAGATATCTCATATCTCATATCTCAGTCACAGAGTACTATTGCCAAAATGTGTTTGATGATACAGAAATCTAATATCCATTTCTCAGTCACAGAGTACTTTTGTCGAAATGTTGATAACACATAAATCTAATACCTCATTTCTCAGTCACAGCTTACAATTGTCAAAATGTTGATGATACAGATATCTCATATCTCATATCTCAGTCACAGAGTACTATTGCCAAAATGTGTTTGATGATACAGAAATCTAATACCTCATTTCTCAGTCACAGCTTACAATTGTCAAACTGTTGATGATACAGATATCTTATATCTCAGTCAAAGAGTACTAATGTCAAAGTTTTGATGAAACATATCTTACATCTGGTTTCTCAGTCACAGTGTACTATTGCAAAAATGTTGATGATACAGATATTTAAAATCTCATATCTCAGTCACAGAGTACTCTTGTCAATATGTTGATGCTACAGATATCTAGTATCTCATATCTCAGTCACTGAGTTTTTGTTAAACTGTTCATTATACGGACATCTTATATCTCATACTTCAGTCACAGAGTTCTTTTGTCAAAATATTGACGCTACACATATGTTATATCTCTCTCACTGAGTATTTTTGTCAAATGTTTATGATACAGATATTTAATATCTCATATCTCAGTCACAGAGTACTATTGCCAATATGTTGATGCTACAGATATCTCATATCTCATGGTGCTTCCTTGAGGTAACACAAAAATTGTCCCAAACATTCGTCATAGTGATATGAATGAAATATTGTTAAAGCGGCGTTAAACCCCAAAAACATCACAAGTAATATTACATTATTTCACAAACGAAAATCAATGCTGCGATAGCGTAGCCTAACAACAAACTTTTAAGGGCTTACGTTTGCTAGGTTCTGATCACAAGTCAATCCCATCTAGTTATATTGAAATTACACACTCGATAACTTTTTCAACGTTCACATGTACAATATAAACACCGTAGTGCCATAATTGATTTAGATCCAACATTTGCTCCATATATGGCATCTCACGAAACGACTTGATAACTGCCAAGATACAAGATACAATTTTTTATTTCAAGTCGGCATGGTATAAACATGATAACATTAAATCATCTATTCAGTTGCTTCTCTTAAAGTCATTATAAAGCTCGCAAAATGTACATGTTAAAATCGCGTTATTTAGTGGCTGTGTGCATAACCATGAATATAAACTGTCGCTGAACACGTGTAGTTTACTTGTAATCGATAGATCAATGTGTTACTATCATAGTTGTCTAAGGTATTGTTTACATTCTGCAGCTCGGATGGTATATTTGATGCCCTCAATTTATGACTAAATATCACGATCACATCTTGTGATGTGATTTAAATAATGTGTAGTATCCCATGTGTACCACCATGCATGCCATTTCAGTTGCATGTGTGCATATAATCTGTAAATAAGCAACTTCCAATGATATATGAGGGGGTCTGGTTTGTTTCAACAGCGTTCATAATGTCAACAATGATGGATAACTATTCGATTTTAAGTTTGTAATTGTGTTTTTCGTATTTATAAAGACGTAGGACATCTTTGTGAAACCCAATATTGCGATATACACCTCGTTTGACTTGCAAAAAAAAGAATCAAATTTTAGCAATTTTTAGCTTTAATATGCCTTTAAGTTTTACAAATATTATAAAAAAATGACATTGTACTTTTGTTAAAAAACAATGATTTACTGTTTAGATGCGATCGGATAGTGGCCTTAACCGGTGAATATAACTTTCCAAAACCTGTTTTAGAGCTACGTTATCGCATTAACTTGCATTTATCTACAAGTTTACCTCATAATTTGCCTTTATAAATCAATGCTAAAATATAGATGCAGTCGTTTGATAGAAATAAAAGTACACATAGGACCGAAAGGCATCGGTCTGTAAAACACAATGTTTAGCAAACTATAAGCACAGAGAAAAACGACCTACATTTACATTTATATATTTTTCACAGTTCAGCACATCATACTTTATCTGCAATATCATTTTATACGATTATGTCACTAACAGCATATCAATATATTATTTAGAACAGATAGGCACGCTATATAACACGTGCATGCTATTTTATATGGTGGCAAACCAAGGAACGGAAAGTTCTTTTTGAATAGCGAAATACTTTAATTTGAATATGTTTCATTCTTCTATAATACTTATTATCATACTGCTAGACAACGGATACATCTCGCAAAAAAATGTATTTGACAGATTTCAGATACAAGCGACAGGAATAAAACAACAACATGAATATCTGGTACAATGCAATGAAACCTACTTTTGAAACAGAAACCATACTATTTGAACTACTGGCATACATTTACTCATGTGATCATTGGCTCTACGTGTTATCAAGTATTTAATATTGCTTGAAACCCGCTGCCCGTCAAAATTCGTCAACCAGAAAGAAAATCACATCACAAACTGACTTTCAAACTTTCAAATAACAAACCCTGTGTAGATAAAAACTTTTCAAGTCGAACGTTTTTAGTGTTTTAAATGTCAGTGTAAACGTACAATAGATTTTATTCCAAAAGTCGACATTTCCCCCAATAGTTAGACTGACACAGTTTGGTAAGAGTTTATCCTCGGTAGTTAGCATTGGTCTCATGTTTTTGCCGGTCTTACATGAGTTAGTTTCAGTTTTTATTTTATAGATCAAACATGTTCATTATCAAAATATATGGTACAAATTTCGTTAGTAATAATTATTTTAGATTATAATTATCCAAATGGTAGTTTCATTTATTGAAAATATGTATTGCATGGCTTTAATACTGCTATAATATACACATATGTACATTTGACATATGATCATATTTCTGCCTTTATACAAAAGTGTTGTACTTTTGTTTTCTTCAACACTTTGTGAATACGATATAGCAGACCTTGCCTTCTGCAATATAGACAAGTGGGTCACTGCTTTACGACAATTTGACGTTTTATACAGTAGGAATGAAACACGTAAGGTTTCAAACTATATATACACGCACTTAAAATATATATGGCTTCATACAGTCACTTTCAGTAGGTCTAAACAGAACGCAGATTGCTGGATAAATTGTTTAGTTTTATTATTTGTTGTTGTTGTTTTCGAATTTGGAAAATCCGAAGTGCCTAGACCGGAATACGATCATACAGCGGTGAGGGGCTGAGAGATTGCAAGTCAATGACTTTAACCACTCGGCCACGGAGGCCCCGGGCTGGATAACACAAACGTAGTGTACTTGATAAGACAAACTCAGAGAACTGGATAACACAAACTCAGAATACTGGATAACAAAAACCCAGTGTACTTGATAACACAGACTCAGAATACTGGATAACACAAACTCAGAATACTGGATAACACAAACTCAGAGAACTGGATAACACAAACTCAGAGTACTGGATAACACAAACTCAGAATACTGGATAACACAGACTCAGAATACTGGATAACACAAACTCAGAGTACTGGATAACACAAACTCAGAATACTGGATAACACAAACTCAGACTACTGGATAGAACAAACCCAGAGTACTGGATAACACAAACTCAGAATACTGGATAACACACTCAGAGTACTGGATAACACAAACTCAGAGAACTGGATAACACAGACTCAGAATACTGGATAACACAAACTCAGAGTACTGGATAGAACAAACTCAGAGTACTGGATAACACAAACTCAGAGTACTGAATAGAACAAACTCAGAGTACTGTTTAACACAAACTCAGAAAACTGGATAGAACAAACTCAGAGTACTGGATAACACAAACTCAGAGTACTGGATAACACAAACTCAGAGTACTGGATAGAACAAACTCAGAGTACTGGATAGAACAAACTCAGAGTACTGGATAACACAGACTCAGAATACTGGATAACACAAACTCAGAGTACTGGATAGAACAAACTCACAGTACTGGATAACACAAACTCAGAGAACTGGATAACACAAACTCAGAGTACTGGATAACACAAACTCAGAGTACTTGATAACAAAACATCAGTGTACTTGATAACACAAACTCAGAAAACTGGATAACACAAACTCAGAGTAATGGATAAATCAAACTCAGAGTACTTGATAAAAAAGTTAGAGAATCGGATACCGCAAACTCAGAGTACTTGATAAAACAAATACAGAGTATCGGATAAAACAAATTCAGAGTACCGGATAAAACAAATTCAGAGTACTGGATATCACAAACTCAGAGTTCCTGATAGCATTAACACATAGTACTAGATAAACAAAGGTAGAGTACCGGATAATATAAATACAGAGAACTGGACAAAACAAATTCAGAGTAATGGATTATACAAACTCAGAGTACTAGATAACACAAAATCAAAGTACTGGATAACACAAACCCATAGTACTGGATAACTCAAACTCAGAGTACAGGATAACACCAAATCAGAGTACTGGATAACAAAAACTTAGACTACTGGATAATACAAACTCAGAGTACTGGATAAGACCAACTTAGAGTGCTGGATAAGACAAACTCAGAATACTCGATAACACAAACTCAATGAACTGGATAACAAAAACTCAGAGTACTTGATAACAAAAAATAAAAATACTGGATAACAGAAACTCAGAGTATTTGATAACTCAATCTCAGAGTGCTGGATAGAGTACCGAATAACTCATACTTAAAGATCTGAATGAGACCAACTCAGAGTACTGGATAAACAAAGATAGATTAACGGATACGACAAACTCAGAGTATCGGATAAGCAAAGTGAGAATACCGAATGAAACAAATTCAGAGTACTGGATAATAAACTCAAAAAGTACTGGATAACACAAATTCAGAGTTCAGGATAACACAAACTCAGAGTACTGGAAAACACTAACTTACAGTACTGGAAAACACAAACGCAAAGCAGAGGATACCACAAAATCAGAGTACCGGAAAGAAGCAAACTCTGACTACATGATAACAAACTCATAAAGTTCTGGATAACACAAATTCAGAGTTCTGGAAAACACAAACTCAGAGTACTTCATAACACAAACTCAGAGTACTAGATAACACAAAATCAGAGTACTGGATAACACAAACTTAGACTACTTGAAAAAACAAACTCTAAATAAATGATAACAAACTCATAAAGTACTGGATAACACAAATTCTGAGTTCTGGATAACACAATCTCAGAGTACTTGATAACACAAACTCAGAGTACTAGTTACAACAAACTCAGAGTACTGGATACCACAAAATCAGAGTACCGGAAAAAACAAACTCTGAGTACATGATAACAAACTCATAAAGTACTGGATAACACAAATTCATAGTTCTGGATAACACAAACTCAGAGTACTTGATAACACAAACTCAGAGTACTTGATAACACAAAGTCAGAGTACTGGAAAACACAAACTCACAGTACTGGAAAACACAAACGAAAAGTAGAGGATAACACAAACTCAGAGTACTGGAAAACACAAACTTACAGTACTGGATAACACAACGCAAAATAGTGGATACCGCAAAATCAGAATACCGGAAAAACAAACTCTGAGTACATGATAACACAAACTCTTTGTACAGAAGAACACAAACTCAAAGTACTGGATAACAAGCACCGAGTACTGGATAACACAAACCAAGAGTACTGGATAACACAAATTCAGAGTAATTGATAACAGAAACACAGAAAACCGGATACCACAAACACATATTAAAACGCAGATTTCTGGATAACAAACACTCAGAGTAACGGATTACACAATAAGAGAGTACCGAATAACACAAACTAAAAGTATTGGACAACACAAACTCAAATTACTGGATAACACAAAATCAGAGTACTTGATAACAAAAACACAGAGTATTGGATAAACAAAGGAAGAGTACCGAAAAACACTCACTCAGAGTACTGAATAACACAAAATTAAAGTACTGGATAACACAAAATCAGAGTACTTGATATCTCAAACTCTGAGTGCTAGATAAACAAAGGTAGAGTACCGAATTACTGACACTCTAAGAACTGGATAAGACAAACTCAGAGTACTGGATAAACGAAGGTAGAGTACCGGATACCACAAACTCATAGTACTGCATTTACAAAGTGAGAGTACCGGATGAAACAAATTCATAGAACTGGATAAAAAAAACACATAAAGTACTGGATAACACAAATTCAGAGTTCTTGATAACACAAACTCAGAGAACTTGATGACACAAACTCAGAGTACTGAATAACACACACTTAAAGTACTGGAAAACAAAAACCGCACAGTACTGGTTAACTAAAATTCACAGTACTGGATAACACAAACGCAGAGTACTGGATACCACATAAAAAGAGTACCGGAAAAAACAAGCTCTGAGTACATGATAACACAAACTCTTTGTACCGGATAACACTTACTCAGAGTACTGGATAACACAAGCTTAGAGTACAGGATAACACAAACACAGAGTACCGGATATCACAAACTTATATTAAAACGCCGAGTTTTCGATAACAACACCAACAGTACCGGATAACACAAACACAGAGTACCGGATAACACAAAAACAGAGTATTGGATAACACAAACTTAGATGACTGGAAAACACACAATCAGATTAATTGATAACGCAAACAAAGGGTACTGGATAACACACACTCACACTAATAGGTAACAAAAACACATGGCACTGCAAAACACAAATTCAGAATACTGATTATACAAAAACAGAGTACCGGATACCACAAATGATACAATTGGATATCAAAAACGGAGAGTACCAGATTACACAAAATGAGAGTACTGGATAACACAAACTCAGAGTACTGGATATCACAAACCCAGAGTACTGAATAAACCAAAAACTAAGTACCGGATTACACAAACTCTGAGTACTGGATAGCACAAACACAGAGTACTGGATAACACAGAATTAGATTACTGGATACCACAAATTAAGAGCACAAGATAATACAACCACAAAGTTCCGGATTATAAAAACTCAAAGTACTGGATAACACAAATGCAGAGTACTCGAAACGACAAACTCAGGGTAATGGATAACTTTAACTTAGAGTACTGGATAACACAAACTTACAGAACTGGATAACACGAAGGCAGAGTTCTGGATACTTTAAACTCAGCGTACCGGATAACACGAACTGGATGTACTAGATAACACAAACGCAAAGTACTGGATAACATAAATTCAGAGTACTGGATAACACAAATGCAGAGTATTGGTTGGATTTGACAAACAGAGAGTACTGGATAACGTTAACTCAGAGTACTGGAAAGCACAAACTCAGAGTACTGGTTAACACAAACGTAGAGTTCTGGATACCAAAAACGCAGAGTTCTGAATTTTACGAACGCTTAAAACTGGATGCTTCAAACACAGAGTACCGGATAACACAAAGTCGGAGTACCTGAAAACACAAACGCAGAGAACTGGATACCACAAACTCAGAGAACTCAGGGAAATGGATAACAAAACATCAGAGTTCTTGATAACACAAACACAGAGTACTGGATAGCACAAAAACAGAGTTCTTGATAACTAAAACTCAGAGTATTTGATACCACAAACTCACATTACTTGATAACACAAACGCAGAGTAATGGATAACACAAACTCAGATAACTGGATACCACAAAACCAGATTTCTAGATTAAACAAACATAGAGTACTTGAATATACAAACTCAGAGTATCGGATAAATCAAATTCAGAGTACTGGATAACACAAATGCAGAGTACATGAAATTACAAACACAGTGTACTGGATAACGTTTACTCAGAGTACTGAATAACACAAACTCAGAGTACTGAATAAAACAAACGTAGTGTTCAGGATACCTAAAACTCAGAGTACCGGATAACAAAAACAAGATGTACTTGATAACACAAACGCAAAGTACTAGATTTTACAAAGGCATGTCCTGGATAATTCAAACACAGAGTACCGGTTACCCAAACTCAGAGTACTTGAAAACACAAATGCAGAGAACTGGATACCACAAACTCAGAAAACCGGATAACACAAACTCAGGGTAATGGATAACACAAACTCAGACAATTGGATTATAAACATAAACCCAGAGTACTTGATAACAAAAATCAGATTTCTGGATAACACAAACACAGAGTATTGGATAAAACTCACTCAGAGTCCTGGATAACACAAACGCAGAGTACTGGTAAATACAAACTCAGAGTACTGGATTACATAAACTCTGAATACTGGATAACACAAACACAGAATACTGGATAATACTACATCAGACTACAAGATAACACAAACGCAGAGTACTAGATAACACAAATACACAGTACTGGAGAACAAACACGCAGATTACTGGATAACACATATACAGAGTACCAGATTACAGAAACTCAGAGTACTGAATAACAAAAAGCAGAATTCTGGAAAACACAAACGCAGAGTACTGGATAACACAAACGCAGAGTACTGGTTAACACAAGCTCAGAGTATTGGATAACACAAACTCTGAGTACTGGATAACGTAAATACAGAGTACTGGATAATATTACATCTGAATACTAGATAACACAAACGCAGAGTACTGGATAACAAAAATACAGAGTACTTGATAATACACACAAAAGTACTGGATAACACAAATACAGAGTACTGGATAACACAAACTCTGAGTACTGGATAACACAAACGCAGAGTACAAACTCAGAGTACTGGATAACACAAACGCAGAATATTGAATAAAACAAACGCAGAGTACTGGATAACACAAACTCAGAGTACAGGAAAACACAAACTCTGAGTACTGGATAACACAAACGCAGAGTACTGAATAAAACAAACGCAGAGTACTGGATAACACAAACTCAGAGTACAAACTCAGAGTACTGGATAACACAAACGCAGAATATTGAATAAAACAAACGCAGAGTACTGGATAACACAAACTCAGAGTACAGGAAAACTCAAACACAGAGTACTGGATAACACAAACGCAGAGAAATGGATAACAGAAACATAGAGTACTGATAACACAACTTCAGAGTACTGGATAACACAATCTCAGAGTACTGAATAACACAACCACAGAGAACTGGATAATACTACATCAGAGTACTGGATGACACAAACGCAGAGTACTGGATAACACAAACGCAGAGTAATGGATGACACAAACGCAGAGTACTGGATAACACAGCAGGTTTGTTCTTATAAAGTAGCCCAAAACATATTTAGGTCTTAACATTTTCCAGCCTCCGGATCATTGACTTGGAACAGCAGTAGTTTAGTTTTAAAGTATGTGTTCCATGCTATGAATGTACATGTAGTGTTTAATCATGTAAGGCATGCATAATTAATTTGGCCTGTATATACAAGTATTTCTTCAATTTCATTTTTTGCTATTCAGGAACACTATAAGCTTCAGTCTTTAGAGTTTAGAGGCTCAGACACTGTCGCCCCACAGTATTCAGGTTTTATTATTCAGCTCAAACATATACATGTTTATCGCAATGAACATAAGACGGCACACAAAATAACCTCCGTGTCCAGCTGTCTTGATACATACTACTATCATACATATAAATGAACCTATTACACATATAAATCGTTAGCTTACATTCGCTAAATATTTCGGGAATCCGTTTGTCAACCCCGTTGCTTTTACCACACTTTAAAGATTATATTTCTTTAACAATTTAAGTGATGGAAACACTTTGATCGAGCTGCTCCACATTACCTCGTACATCTCTTTCTGACTACTAGCATAGTGTTAGATATTAGAATGTGACCTACATCGATTATACCGTATGTTTCATGATTTCAACGCCTAGTCACTTTGCATTCCTGACTGAACCGCGGACTTTTAAATTTTCGAGTTTGCGTAACTGTGGAGCTCCTCACTGTTCGTGTCTCACCAAATATTACAAAAGTTGTATCATACAAAAGTTTTGAAAATTCATCCATTCCGAGTGTAAACTAATTTCCGAAGAAACAATATAATTAACAATATTTGACAATTGTTGGGACACAGACTCCACACATTCACGAGCAGCACCTCCTTTTAGCTCACCTGGGCCAAAGGCTTAGCGGAGGAATTGTGATGGCGTCCGTCGTATGTCGTACGGCGTACGGCGTACGTCCACAATTGTTTAAACAACATCTCCTCTGAAACAACAGGATGGAAGTTAATGAAACTTGGCTGGGATATTCCATGGATGGTCCCCTTTCAAAATTGTTCAAAGAATTCCAGATGTATTGTCGCGCGGAAGAATCATTTTGATACCTTAAAAGGTGTGGTCAAACTAAGCGTACTGAGGTCAAATTTGGTCAAACTTTGTCGGAACTCTAACTTCACCATGTACCTACTTGTGCAACTTCATTGTCGTGTAAACTGTCTCGTTACCTACTTGTACAATTTCATTGTCGTTTAAACTGTCCAGATACTTGTGCAACTTCATGCTCGTGTAAACTGTCTAGATTCCCCTATTTTTGCAACAACATGGTCGAGTCAACTATCTAGATTCCTACTTGTGCAAATTCATGGTCGTGTATTTGTCTAGAAACCTACTTGTACAAATTCACGGTCGTGTATATTGTCTAGGTACCTACTTGTGCAACTTCATGTTCGTGTAAACTGTCTAGGTACCTACTTGTGCAGCTTCATGTTCGTGTAAACTGTCGATATACCTACTTGTGCAATTTCATGGTCGTGTACACTGTCTAAATACAAACTTGTGCTATTTCATGGTCGAGTCTGTCTAAATACTTACTTGTGATACTTCATAGTCTTGTAAACTGTCTAGATACCTTCTTGTACAACTCATGGTCGTGTAAATTGTCTAGATACCAACTCGTGCAACTTCATGGTCGTGAATTTATCTAGAAACCTATTTGTACAACTTCATGTTCATGTAATGAAACTGTCTAGATACCTTCTTGTACAACTTCATGGTCGTGTTTTTGTCTTGATACCTACTTGTACAATTTCATGGTCGTGAATTTATCTAGATACCAATTTGTACAACTTCATGTTCGTGTAATGAAACTGTCTAGATACCTACTTGTGCAACTTCATGGTCGTGTATTTGTCTTGATACCTATTTGTACAACTTCATGGTCGTGTATTTGTCTAGATACCTACTTGTGCAACTTCATGGTCGTGTATTTGTCTTGATACCTACTTGTACAACTATATGGTCGTGTTAATTGTCTAAATAACAACTTGTGCAACACCATGGTCATGTATTTGTCTAGAAACCTACTTGAACAACTTAATGGTCGTGTAAGCTGTCTCGATATTTTTGCAACTTCATTGTCGTGTAAACTGTCTAGATACCTACTTGTACAACTTCATGGTTGTGTAAACTGTCTAGATACTTGTGCAACTTCATGGTCGTGAATCTAGATTGTAACTTCATGTTTGTGTAATGAAACTGTCGAGATACCTACTTGTGCAACTTCATGGTCAAGCAAACAGTCTAGATACCTACTTGTGCTACTTCATGGTCGTGTAAATTGTCTTTATACCTACTTGTACAACTTCATGCTCATGTAAACTGTCTAGATACCTACTTGTGCAACTTCATGGTCGATAATTTATCTAGATACCTACTTGTACAACTTCATGGTCGTGTATTTGTCTGGATAACTAGTTGTGCAACATATGGTCGTGTAAACTGTCTAGATACCTTTTTGTATAACTTCATGGTCGTGTTAATTGTCTCGATACCTACTTGTACAACATAATGGTCGTGTAAACTGTCTAGATACCTTTTTGTTTAACTTCATGGTCGTGTAAATTGTCTAGATACCTACTTGTACAACATCATGGTCGTGTAAACTGTCTAGATACCTTTTTGTATAACTTCATGGTCGTGTTAATTGTCTAGATACCTACTTGTACAACATCATGGTCGTGCAAACTGTCTAGATACCTTTTTGAATAACTTCATGGTCGTGTAAACTGTCTAGATACTTGTGCAACTTCATGGTCGTAAGAATTGTCTAGAAACCTACTTGCATACTTTCATGGTCGTGTGTTTGTCTTGATACCTAGTTGTACAATTTCATGGTCGTGTAAACTGTCTAGATACTTGTGCAGCTTCATGGTCGTGAATTTTTCTAGATGCCTAGCTAATGTGTGCATTGTCATTTAGTTAACGTTGTGAAATTCCATCCACTATTTGTAATTGATAAATCAATGTGTTTTCTTCTGATTTTAATATGATTGGTATGAGGTATTGTTTACATTCCGAATTCGGTAGTTATTTCGGCCGCCCTTCATTCGTGGCCAAATATTACGAATGCATCTCTTAGTGTGATTTAACCAATTTAAAGTGTTAAATGTGTACCACAAAACGTTCGATGTTATACCCGTGTGTGCAAATAATGTAAATATATAAATGAGCAACCTCCGATTATTTATGATATGGTCCGATTTTTTCGACAGCTTACAGATGTCAACAATGATGTTCTGATGAATACTCGAATTTAAGTTTGTTGTTGTGTTTCTAGTATTTATAGTAGCATAGAAAACATTTTTAAGAAACCCAATAATACCCTTCGTTTGACTTTCTAACAATTACACAAATTATTGCTATTTTTAGCATTATTATGCTTTTAAATAAAGTGTCTACCAGTTCTAAAAATAACTCCTTAACGTAGTCTTTTAGAAGCATTTGTTGAAATGTAAAATAATTATAAACCATTTATTATCAATTGGCATGACGCCTTGTTTCATTACTTAAAATTACCGAGGAAGCATTATGTTATGCATTCTAGCCACTGAGTAATTCAGTTGGCAGATCGACCTACAACTTCGAAACACGGAATAACCTGGATACGAGATTTAACAAGTAAGACATACATACAAAGTTTCACATATTATTTCTTCTTTATCTTTAAAAACGATGAATGTTCATATACAATACAGGCGTATATTATAAATATGACTAGCGAGACACACTTTAAATGGCACAAATTAATACTTCATTGTAAATATGACTTGCGACACACACTTTAAATGGCACACATTAGATACTTCATTGTAAATATGACTTGCGACACACACTTTAAATGGCACACATAAAATACTTCATTGTAAATATGGCTTGCGACACACACTTGAAATGGCACACATAAAATACTTCATTGTAAATATGACTTGCGACACACACTTTAAATGGCACACATAAAATACTTCATTGTAAATATGGCTTGCGACACACACTTGAAATGGCACACATAAAATACTTCATTGTAAATATGACTTGCGACACACACTTTAAATGGCACACATAAAATACTTCATTGTAAATATGGCTTG
>JAULCC010073859.1:0-14633 GCA_032358795.1 Nuttallia obscurata | reverse complement strand
AAACAGGGGAGGTGTCCCTGACGTCACTTGTGTAAATAAAAAATAATGCAAATGTTATGATATGGGGAGCTATGTGTGCTTTCAGACTGTCCAGATTATATATATCGTTCCAAGTGGAACGACTAATACTGTTGAATACTGCATTGAATATGTACTTGAAAAAATGCTAGAAAGCCTAAAAAGCATGGACTGATAAAGTTAATATGAAACGATTGTTAAAGATGGAGGTTACATGTTCTTCTCACAAAGCTGCTAGAACACAGATTAACAGGCGAATAAATAAATAAGCTTTTGAGGGATTATTCTCCAAATCTGAATGTCAATGAGCATTTTGGGGCATTCTTGACACAGATGTCTATAAAGATCCCTCTCCTTGAACTTTGATTCACTGACATCGCCTTTACGTCGTCACTGACAATCTTAGTTAATTTAATCAAAACTAATGCCACCATGAATTTTAGTCCCAGCAAATAGTCATGCCAGTCATGAAAGTCTTCGTGAAGTGGCGTGAGAAATATTTGAAGGGTGCGTGGTGCGTGCAATATCGTAAAAAGGAATTTCAAAACTTTCAAAATTTCGGCACACATCAATTTTAGTATCATGTGTAAATCATGCATAAACACTGCGCGTACTCGGCCCGAAAATTGCCGACGGTGTGTGTCAATGAATGTCATGGGAATCCATGCGAGTTAAAGCGGTACGGTAGTCGTGAACAATGCGCAAACAATATAAAAGCTTTGCGTTAACAAGTAGTGTCATGGCGTGTCATTGTGTGCCAATGTGGCCCATTTTGGTCGCCCATTGTGTAGAGAGTACGTAACTTATGCGTCTATATTGCGCTAACAAGCCAAAAATATGGTTTCACGCTACGCATCACCGGAATGACACGCCTTCGGAGATAGAATTCGTGCCAGTGTAAGACTAGCGATACTGTTATGTAATCGTTTGTTTAATGGCATATAGATTAAAATAGATAAAGTTGGTCTATTATGAGGAGTTTTAGAAGAGAGTTTACACTAGCCTTTAACGCTTCATTAGCAATTAAAATGGACTGTTACTATTGTTTTATTTTGTAGGAGTTATGTCAGTTCAGAATGTCGTCTGTTTTATAGTCAGAGAATTATTGAAAATAAAATCCTCAAACCCATTATACAGCATGTAAAGGATGTTATTTATGTGTTGTACATTGTATGTTACCAAAGATGTAATTACCTAAAAAATATAATAAACAACAGAAATTGCACATATGCAAGCATTTTCTCACCTCTGTTATCTTTCAAATTCATAGTAAATTTAAGACAACAGCATCTAAACCGAGAAAAAATCTTATGGCTAAAATGAATATTCATATTTAAACAGCTTTTTCAGAATTTAATAACGATATTTAATTTTCATAAAAATCACAACGATATTATTTATCCACCTTAATTTACTAGTCCTGAGTCATACATTCGAGTAATCTGCGTTTATAGTGAATGATGAACTTATCAATATCTCCAATGTCTTGGGAAAGCCAGACAAAGCGAAATCATAACGGAAGAAAAGTGTTTTACTTTTGTGCCCACGTGTTTTGTCCGATATTTTCAAGCGACTTAACATTGTGTAGCATTATAATGGTTTTAGATGTCGGGCTTATTAAGCAATTTACACACTCCATAGCAGTACAAATTGGATATCTGCCACAGTTTTCTAATGCGATGCAATTATTAACCGAAAATTACACCAATAAAACCTTTTTAAAGCAGACGACCCTGAACTTGTTCAATGACAGTAGAATATTCAAAGTCCCAATTTGTGAAGCAAATATTAGAGCAGGCCATTACTTGCAGTCAAACAATTCAAAACTGTTGTCGTAATGAAACTACCCGAATGGTCTCTGATAGCTCTCTTTATAAGATATTGATATTCTATATTGATATTATAATTATTTAAGGTTATGTTTTGTAGCAATCCATGAAAGTTTGGGCGTAACGTGATCGCATGTATTTATACAAAGAGGTAACATTTATTATAATTCCATTGAAATTGCAATGTTCATATTTCCTTAATGGGACACCATTGCGAAAACCAATGATTTCGTTTTATGTAATTTCATGCCGCTTTTAAAAAAATGGTCCCTTTATATAAAGAGTGTTTTTAGTATCCCTACAACCTGCGACGTCGTCTGCAAGAAGCATACATATTAAATCTATATCTTCCGTTTTGAAAATACATTTATTACATTTTATTCATAAGTAATACAAACGATCATTAGACTACTTCTTTCTCATTGTCTGGTTCCAATGTTACATTTGAATGGTTGTGTTAAATGGTCATTAAATCAGAAACATGCCTTTAAATTTGAATACATTTAGAGGAGAACCTTCATCAAATACAATATGATAAAGAAATTTACCTTCTACACATTTAGAGCAAAATTTCTCTTACCTCTATTTAGACTGCAAAGACAAAGACTGACATAGGTTTCAGAAAAAAATTCACCGGATACCGCGAAAATATATGGTGCTTGACATGAAATAGTGCAATAGGGCATATGAATAGATGTTGAAATAAGGCGTCGAAAGGTTCATCGGATGATGACTGACTCGATTATTTGCTGAATCGCTGTTTCCTCTATCGCTGACTAGACAAAGGCACGTTGAATACACGTGTTTGACATTTAGAAGTCAACAGCTTCTTTTCCGTTCAGGTAAATTAGATCATATAGATAACTACGTATACCTGAAAGTCAAAACCGTTGACGACAGCTGAGCCAATAAGTGCAGAAATAATATAAGATCTATAATTAATACAAAACTTTTCGTATCAATTGTTCCCATTTTTTAGTTACAACATCTACTGTTTGCCTAAAATTACCCAAAACGGTTTATTTTGTAAGTTCATCTTAATTGCTGAGTTACTTCAACTCATAACTGTTAAAAAATAAGCATGCTCTTTTTATTTATTAGTTTAAATATATTGGTTATTACAATCGCTCTGACGGCTGAAATCAGATTGCACTTGAATGTACACAGCTTGGGTGTAAATCAAAACATAGAGTGTTATAGTAGTGTATGTTCGTTAAATTGATTCACCTGTCTTGGAATTCACCAACCTGTTTTCAAACTTGAAACCCAAGAATAGCCTCAGACTAACAATCTAGATTGGCTCTCATCTTTCGTCACAAAGGAAGAAGCTGGGAGGTAAACCATACAGTTAGAGATTATTCTTAAGTTTCAAGTCTAACTTGTTGGCGAACTCAAAGTTAAAGAAACTAAAAGCTTGTGTTCGAAGCTGGCTAAATTACTTCTTTGATGCTATTAGAACCCACACATTTGATAGATGTCAAACAAAACAACAGCAATAAATTGGCTACGTATTAAATTAGTAGTCTTGAAAGGAGCAATTTTTACATAAAACGCAAATATGGCTTATTTAATGTTTGTTAAAATTAAGTGCTCGATTGACTTTATTTAATACAATGTAACGATGATCTCGTAAATGCTTAAGGAGTAACAATTTCTTTCTTCAGAAATAATGCATACACCCCACATGGTATAGGCCAGCATTAGGAATAAACCTATGTGCAAATTCAGTCTTTTATGTCAAAGTAACACACAGTAGAGTGGCTTTCTCGAGAAGAGTAAACAAATTGGATACATCACCAATTGAAATGCTTCACTTTCATGTGACTTTTATTACATTATATTACGTCATTCTGAAATTAGCTGGTAAAACTCATATAAGACACTTATAGTTGTTGCAATAAACGAATATATAAGCATTATATAAATTCAATTGGATTAATACTGAACACTGCTAACTAGTGGGTATAAACAAATTAAAAATGTAAGGAAGCCATATGTTACATATACATTATATTGTATTGATTAACAGTCAAGCTAATACCTGGTCGTTACTGTGGAAATCGTTATCAAAATGAAAAGGAAAACTAATAAATAAAAACAAGCAACAACGCACATGCATAAAAACGACATATATAATTTCTTGATAAATGCCAACGAATTTATTATTATATGAAAGGTTTTATTCTAAAACCGCCATCATTTTATGTGTGAAAATATTAATAAAATATGTTTACACTGAACCCGTAACAAATATTGTAATGCTGTTTTCGTTCAAATGTGACCGTAAATGGCATGCTGTTTTTATCAAGCATATTGTTTAAGTAGTGTTTACTGTAAATGTTTGCTTGGAAACATAGGTTTTTCATTTCTGGTAATGCAAACTTTGGAAATTGCAATTGAAGACCACGCACACGTATTGTGTAGTTATACTCGAGTGTAAAAATCTAAAGAATTGTGACTTACTACCTTAAATAATATCTAAACATTGTATTGTTGTATTAATAATGCTTATTTAACATATTTATATAGCCCTTTTTTCATATCTGACATAGACTCAAGAGTGTTATTCTTATATACGACATTATTACTCCCGACCATAAGAGTTTTTGTTTGTTTTTTAACGTCGCTTTCACAGTATTTCAGTCAGGTCGCGACGTCCAGTTCATTACAGGTGGAGGAAGACGCCGGGGGACCTCTATACATCACTTCAGGCGCAGATTCATAATAGTATGTAAGACAATGTGCCGTGACTGCAATCTGCGCCATCTATCAACGGCCGACTTACAACCTTATGGAATCCCGGTCTAGGCACTTCGGATTTTTTTCAAGTGAGGAAGCCTTCCAGCTGGCTTGCGGTAGGTCGGTGCATCTACCCTGAAGCATTCTGTACCTGAAATAGTGTACACGGTTCCCTAAGGTCTCCTCCCCTGGACGTCGCGATATGCCTGAAAAACTGTTAGAGCGATGTTAAATTCCAAATAAACAAACAAACAAGAGCATTCAAAGCTATGAATCTTCATGTTTTAATGTCTTATATAAGAACATATGAATTTTATCTTAAAACATGTTTGCAATAGTTTGATGCCTTTGTTGCTTAAATCTTAAATTGTGTCTCACAAGTTTGGAGATTTACAAAATGAAAGCATTTAGAAAGAATCTGCCTAAAGTTTTGTAAAAAGATCTAAGGGGGTTAAGATAAATGCTTAAACGATTCAATATATTGTGAGCTAAGGCGATTCCCATTGTATGTTAAAAGATATGTAAAATTATAATGAAATATTGGCTGAAAATACACACCTCTGAAAATATTATCATTCATAATGTTTATAGACGAAAAGTCGAAGGTAGTAAAAACGAAGCAAAAAATTGGGCTAGTTATGTGAAGACTTTATTACTTGATCATGTATTGTTATATTCCAGGAAACAACCAAATCAAATTGGAAAACACCAATTCCTTCTATATCTAAATGTTATAGTTTTAGAAAAAGAGAAGATCTTGTTTTTTCTAAACTAAGAATTTCAGCCCATACTTTAAAAGTCGAAACGGGAAGGTATGAAAAAGAAAGTGCAGAAAGAAAGGAAAAAATATGTATATTTTGCGATAAAAACAAAATTGAAGACGAGTATCATTTTGTAATAGAATTTCCAGCGTATATTATGATAAGGAAAAATTATATCAAGCTTTACTATATTACCAAACCCAGCAAATTTAAATTTTATAACATGTGAATTCATCTGAAAGTAATATTTTAAATCTAGGTTAATATATCAAAGAAACATTCAACCATAGGCGATCATTACAAATGGCATAAGACTTCGATCACATCCTCATTCAATTTTTTTTCAATTCTGCATTTTGAAAGTATTATATAAAAAACAATGACATATTGTTAGAAAGATATACCTATCGTTTATAATTGCCATTTTTCATCTATTCACATGTACTGATATTGTCAAATATTTATACTGTTTTTCATTTATATAATGAGAATCATATTAACAGCTACCCATTTATACACCTTGTTGGAGTGAGGCACATGTGAGATTAATTTTCTGCCCAGAAAATTCTAATTGCCCTAGCTGGATTTTTACCCAAAAGCCTTCCACCATGAGGGATGCGTCTTACCACTAAACCACCGTCCCCACGAATAAATATTGTTCACGGAAAAGAATCACGTTTCCGTTTGAAATAATAGATATATTAGTACACACACTGAAACTGCAATTTTGAAAACAGCGATGAAACTATAGAATGTCTGAAACTTTTAAAACATTTTAGATAACGAGGAGATTATCTTAATTCTTGTTAAACATTTTAGGCATTCGTACTCTATGAGCTTCATCTTGTAACTGTAAACACTCAAATATTCACCTTCTACTATGTCAACAAACTAATTTTATGATCACCAACATTTAAAGACCCCTTTCTCCATAATACATACTCTTCCCTGAAATTCAGTGAATAATATATGTTAAGAGACGATAACGATTGAGAACTGGATGAAATATTTTGTCCAAACTCCAAAGTTGAGATAATTTGTCAGCGTGAAACGAGTTTCTTGATATAACGTGTTCAAAATTCCTGAAAAGAGACAAAACTACTGTTTTTACTTGAAATAATGTTCTATGAAAACAAAACATGGAACTGCAAAAATGACATTGCCAGTATAAAAACATTTCTTGAGAAATATTCACATACCACAAACGATTACACAGGAACATACATAAAGATCGCAAGCGATCAAGACAATTCAACAAGTTGTTGTTATAAGTGAAAGTAGCATGTAAATAATACTTTAAAAAATAAGATTGTTTAATAGAGAACACGTTCAATCATAAATTCGAAAAGGGAGTTTCAACATTCAATTTAATTGAAATACAGATGGTTACTATCGCGATGCAAAAACAGGATACAGTAATGTCGAATGCTTTGAAATCTGATTAAAGGATAAAACAAGAACACGCAAGATGCGTTGTCGAATGTTTTCTTCCTATAATTCAATAACTAGATTATTAACAAAAACATTAAATCTTCGGCATGGTAAAAATGGTATCTGGACTTAAATACGTTATAGAGTATTAGAATAACAACTGCCTACTCTCTAATTCCAATCTTATAGACTAAAACAACATAAGTATTATTTCTTCATTTGAAATAAATCAGTCATCATACTTCAACTGATAATTTTAATGTTTACGCAATCCAACTCAGTTTGCTTCTTAGGATTATACTAAAAGGTAAGTGGAACAATAATTTAAGGTAAGTTAGACTATAATTAAAGGTTAATGAAACAATAACAAAAGGTAAGTGAAACAAAAGTGAAACAAAAGTAACTGCTGTAAGTAATTTTAAACGTATTTATAAAAAATGTCTTTGGTTAAAAATTGTACACTTGATATCATATAAGGCGAAGTTTGTTTTAACTATCTGTATAATCGTTTTAACTATATATATACTTTTTATTTGTTTTTGCTACCCGATTTAAGAAGTCATGTCGTGTTGACATAAGGTTTAGAAGATTGATCTTCATGAACATAATAAATTACATATTTCTTTAAGGCATCATTTTTTATTCTTAATGTATCAAAGAAAAAATATCTATGCTTTTCTTTATCTTTCTGACAATTACTTGCAAGTTGAGGCAAAACCGATACGGGTACTATCATAATTATAAACACTCAATTTAATGTCGATACCCATCGGCGACCAAAGCATTGTGTTGCAATTACATATAGTAATATCTAACAATCGCATCATTGAATGAGTGAATGGATTAACGAAAAGGTCAATGAAAGAAGGAACGAATGAATATCAGGAGTCAAATCAGTCGAAGACGATTTCTATTTACGAACTTGGTAAATAACACATATTTCTTTAATGTCGGTTTTCGCAATAACGTCAACATACACAATTCGAACCATCATAATCAACTTTTGTAACACACTTAATGAATCCTCGTAGATTTAATAAGAATTAATTTGTTCTCTAGTAGTTTATAAGCAATAGTTCGTTCTCTGGTGGTCATCAAAATGTTAACTTGTTCTGTCATAAGTCTGAGATAATAACAAATTCAATGTATGAAACGCAGAGTATTTAGATTATTTCTTAACTGAATGCCTTGTCTGTCAAGTATAGGCTTCTGTCATTGATGTAGTTAATACAAATCACTTCACCATATACGCATAAATACTAAACCTTCAAGGAGTACAAAACTGCAGCTGACCTCTTTTCTAGAACAGAATCTAAGCATATTCGGATTATGAACAAACTGACCACATTCCGACAAATCCTCCCAGCTATGGAACACCTTGAGATCTGTAACATGTCTAGTATATCACAATCATGTGTCCAACTATATATCCACGGTCATTGCAGGATGTACAGATATTTTCAAACAATGGACTCTTCATCAGCTTTCTGTCTGGTGTTCGGACATTTGATGGACATGTTATTTTCCCCTTCATGGCCAAGCTGTTTTTTGTTTACAATATATCTTCAAGAATGTAATGTATAAGACTAGCTAGACCATTTGGGCTGTATCAAAAGGTAACATCTATAAAATTAATTAAGTTCTATATAATCTATGAAAATAATTATGTTTGTATGCGTTGCATTTAAATCACCATTTGTCTATTTAAGAAGACATAACACTGTTAGCTAAATTTTAATACTTACACTTTCGATCATGTAACAGCTATCAGTATATGCAATAATATTTTTAGCTTTATCTTAACCCTTCCACCGCCATAGGCAAATGTATTACTATTACACAATATTTTAGTGAAATAATGAAACAATATTGAAAGAAATAGAAATTCGCAGATGTCATTGCAAATTTCGTGCCAAAAGGGTTAAACCAAGTGGGTAATTTTGTTAGAAACAATTTTCTCAATTGTATATTTGTTTTGTTTTCTCCTTTTAATTGATTGACGACCAACGACAGCGGAAATCGAATACCTAGTGTTTCCTCCTTGTGTTCAGCTTAAGGAGAGACTTGCCCTAAGATCAGATATTTTTCTCGTCAGCTATTAACGTAAGCCGACACTAAAATTGCTGTAACTGTAAACAATTGTAATGTCGAGGAGATTGTCTCATAAACCATTTGGCGACAGATCGTTCCGGTTAGAAATTGAGTATTACCAAAACTATATCACGGAATTCTAGCTGTAAGAATAACGCTACATCGTTATTAATCAGTTATTTTGTTGATGTTCTGTTCTAAAGGTGCGTTGATATCAGGGGAATAATTAATGTTGCTTTGAACAAAGGCTAGTACAATGGTGCATGTACATTCAGTTTTACTCACTGTGGAACAAGAACGAGCTCAATTAACAGATAATGAAGTTGCTATAAAGTTTATGAAGTATTAGCGATGGTGAGTTAATGGAGACGCTGATTGTAAAAGCTGATTGTGTGAATGATGTTATGTAATTTGGACGTCAGACAAAAAAAGCGAGGATAGAGTTAGCATGGGAAATCAAAAAGATAGCTTTAAACGCAACTGTACTTTATTTAAGGAACACTGAAACATTTAAATCACTCAGGAGAAAAAACATCACACTTAATGACAGAAACACAGATTAAAGAAAGATTGGCATGTGGAAGAATATACAAACATTTAGAACCTTTAGATGGGTAGAATTTTTTGTTCTCGGATGAAATAGAAAAGTGCGTTTTCAGTGTTCCAAATAAGTAACATATATTATAGCGTGAGAAGGCTACCTGACGCCACTTGTGTATAAAACAATGCAAAGGTAATGCTATGGGTAGCTATGTGTGCCTTGGTTATGTGATTGCCTTGGTTATATATTGTACCAAGTGAAAAGACTAAAACTGTAGACTACTGTATTGAATATACAATTGAAAAAAAGCTAGAAAACCTACCCTGGTAATGTTTATATAAAACGATTGGTACCTAGCAATTTGGTTTTTCCGCAAGATCGAGCTACTCATCATAAAGCTGCTAAACACAGAATTGGTTGAAAAATAACATTAACTATTTAAAGTTAAATAAGAATGACCTGAAAATTCCCCCAAATTTGAATGGCAAAGAACATTTTGGATTATTTTTGAAAAGAGTGTTAAGATCCCGCTCCTTGCAGTATGATTAATTGACAAAATTTACCTCGTAGATCATGATAGGAGTAAAATAATCAAACTAAAATGCCATCATAACATTGACACTAATTTGTTTAACTTCCTGCAATACCATGCAAAGTGTCGTGCCAGTAGTTAGAGTATTCGTTAACAAGCGTGAGGAATGTGCTAAGGGGTACGCGCGCATATCATACGCGCGTATCTGCGGAAATACTACAGTAATAAAGCACAAGCAATAAAAATAAATAAATAATAATAATAATAAATAACGAATTATCTGACCAAATTCGTACATGAGTAAATTTTCTTTGACATTTTCCGAATTTAACTGTTTTGCATGCAAGGTCACTGTAGCCTAATGGCCCTAAAATCTACAGGAATCATACACGAACCATGCTCAGCTTTACTGGCAATGTTGAAGACAGTAGGCTTAGGCGTTTAATTGTTATAAATCGTACAAGCTACGTCTATCGAAATAGATCTTTTTCCGAAAATAAGCACATAAGATACATCCTAATTTTCGTATAGACGTTGAAAAATAGTACGGTGACATATTAATTCCTGTACATTTTGTTTTTAAGTATTACATCAGCTATACAAATGTGGAGATTGAAGAAATTCTTATATCTAGTTTTCAAATTATGCGCGTTTATGTGCAGTTTTTCTCGTAAAATCAGATATGTCTATGCCTGAGGCCATTTATATCATATGCTTTTATTTGCTTTTTATTGTAATTTCTTTCTATGTGTACATGCACTAGTATGACCCAAGTATATTATCTCACAGAATCATAAAGTTAGTTCGAAGATATGCATCATTATTTATATAGAACTTCATTCGAATACATGCAAAATATGCCATCGGTGACATTTTAAAAGCTTGTTTGCAAAACAATTAGTACGATCAACAGACTTTTTTATTTTATAATGATGGTTATATGTGTTTGATTACTAATTCTGCAAAACTTCAAGCATTTCTTATGTCAAACTCAATTGGGTGCGAATTCCTTAAAGGGTTTGGGCTGCATGCCATGTGATAAAAATGTTTTTTTGAAATTTTATCAAATTCGCATGCATAAAATCACTGTGCGAAATCGGCATGAACACTGCCGCCAACTGTGCGTGTCAATGCGTGCCATTGGAATACATGCGGGATGACGCGGTACTGTAGGCGTGGACTTTGCACTTATTGTACTTAACATATACATATGCATAAACACTAAACAAGTCACAAACACGGATTCACGTTGTGTAGCACCGGAATGGCATAACTTGCCTAGAAACACAACAGGCATCAAAGTTAACGCTGCTGTCAGGCTAGCAATACTGTTTTAATCTTTCATTTAATGCAATGTCGATTAAAAAATTGAAAATGTTTTTCAGGAGGATATTGAATACAAAGTTAGTTCTTAATATATATTATCTGATCATTAGAGGTATGTGACTTTAATGACTTTAAGAAATTTTGCAGTATCCGGACAACATGAGGTGTCTTCATAAAGCATACATATTGAATCGTCTATATCTTCCGTTTTGAAATTGCAATGATTACATTTCATTCGTTAGTAATTGAAACGATCATTGGACTAATTCTGCCTCCTTGTCTAGTTCTAATGTAATATTTGAATGATTGTAATTAATAGACATTAACACTGACACATGCCTTTAAATTTGATAACATTGACAGCGGAACCCTTATCAAATAAAACATTTTAAAACCGATTTACCTCCTACACGTTTAATTTGGAGACTACAAAAACTGTTTTCATAAATTAAATAATCAAAGGTTTAAAATCAACATATAAAATCGGCCACCTGTCCTTGATTTATATTCTTTTGAAACATTTCCATTAAAGTATTTTTTCCCAAGGTACGCGAGAAAGAGCTTAATGCTTCGTTTAATACAGCGATTAACGTTTATGCTTGCAGAATCGTTTGAATAATCTAAATCAAAACCATCATACCCTGACAACATAGCAAACGCTGCACGCGCTTGACGCATCTAATTTTAGACCGCTGCACTATCTATTCGCGAGGTTTCAAAAGTTATATCACAAGGTAAATTCGTTATGTCAGAGGGTAACATAACATAATTGCTAATAGCGTATATTTGCGAAGTTTGCATTGGGAGAGTACGTGAGGTATAATAATGATAGAAAAGCCCATATACTTGAAAATGAATAAACGTGCTGCTGTTGATATTTAGTGTTTTTAATCACTATGACGATGGTAAGAAAAGGGATGCGATAATAAACTGCATGCAAATATCATTTTAAACTGAACCATAGAAGAAGGGTTTTAATGGCAAATTCTTGAAGCAAAATCTTGGTTGTTGGATTTTCTTTTTTCAATTTTGGTTATGCAAATATATTGATATGTTACAAAGGTCTCACTTTGACTTATCTAATAGAAATAACACACTGGTGACAGAAAATCCCTAGTTGTAAACAACCAAATTGGCAATACAAATAATCGACTTAGGAGCGTTTCAAATATGGTGGGGGTCATCAGCAGCATTATTTTGTTATCTGGAGGTGGGATCATATACATAATTTAGTATTTTATAAGCAAATATTGTGTACATGTCTGAAATATTTATACAAAAAGGACAAGTAAACAGTTGATGTATAGTTGGGCTTGATTCCCAATATATCATATCTGTGTAATACGTTCTGTGGGATAAAATATCTACTTTCATCGACACTTTCTCAGGGATTTTTTCTCTGATTAAATTATTGTAGTCGGGGGTCAGGGGCATAACCAGGATAAACTTGTTCAAACGCACAGTACGACACGCAAAGATAAGCAGGGAAGTGTGGTGGAGGGCCAGCCCCCTCCTGTGGAATCTTTTTAGATTTAAGATGTCAAATGGTAGGTTCTGGCACGTCTTTGACAACATTTCCCAAACGCAAATGCGTACTGTGCATAACGGCCGCGACGTCCTTGAACTATGTCTCTGTACCCCATGCCCCATTAGCATAACTTTGTTTTTTAAGAACACAATTTTCGCTTTTATTTCCACGTTATTTAAATATCAAACTGATTAAGATACATCCGTCTTGATGAAGAACTTCATGGGCATAGCTTGACTTGAAATTAATATAAAGGCCAGTCTCTATGGGGCATGGACATGCTCACATGAGAGTTTTTGATACATCTTTCTTTGATACATGTATGGAACAAATCAAGCAAAAACGACTTACAAGCCTTCTTAATTTCACATAACATGATTCCTTTGAGAAAATTTGGTTATGAAAAACAAGTGCAACAAGATAGAACTTTTTACTGATTACGTTTTCCTATCATGATGAAATATTTACATTATGTATTTGATACAATATATTTACATTGAACACTAATTAAGTTTAAAATACCTTTTTCAGGATACTGGTATTATTTTATCAAATAAATTTCCCTTGAAAGAACGGTAATTCGGTTGCAAATGGCATTTTATAATGCACAGAACTATCTACTTATTTAGTTACCATATCAACATGAAATTACGTGTTTTGTTTAATATGTTTCAACCGAACAAACAGTAATCTGGTTTAGAAATACACAAAGAGCTTAAAATGCCATCATTAAATCATTTGAAATTGTCAAATATACAAACATATAAAATACACGAGCATGTAATATTCTTAATTCATATTAATTCTTATTCATTTGAGATTGAACTCAGTACATTTGTCTTAAATTATAAACAGAAACACCGAAAGATTCACCTTTCTTTTAAAAACTGTCATTCCTTTAATAATAATAACAATTTCGCTTGCCCTCCTATCAAAATGGAATACATATTCCGAGATGAACTGCATAGTAAATTGTTTTTCATTTGATGGTAAATAACACGATTTGCAAGTGTATGACAACAGTTGTCATATCACTGACTGGTACTACAGATATGGTCATCGAGGACTTTTCTGTCTCGTCAGAAAATAAATCAAAACTCCTGTGGGTCGTTGCATGGAATTAATTTGCATGCCATGGCAACGGCTGGTGTATTAAAGGTTCTCGCTTTCCTCAAGGGAATCCGGGTAAATTTTCATAAGCAATTACTTGAGACTAGATTTACGTACAAGTACACAGTGTTTCTGTTATCTTAAACCAAATTTGGTATGTTATCTTAAACCTTTTGATGCCCAATTGGGAATGTTATCTTAAAACTTTCGGTGCCACACCTTAAAATACCGTCTACCTATATTCTGGCATGTAATACCATTATTTTGAAACGTATGAAAAAAGACATTTTGACGAGTGCAAAATTGACAGAATAAGTTTTTTTAAAGATTCCATTCAGTTTTACATGAGTGAATATTATCTACACTGAACGCCTTTGAATACTGACCATTTTCATAAATTTGTGAATAATTTTTGGTGCGATTTCAGAGGCGTTCAATGTATTCCGTAGCACAGTACCGACTCTTTGGTTTTGTACGTTACTGGATATGATGTCGTTTGTAACAGACGTTGCTTTTTCCCGTTTGTAGCAGATATTGAACCAAACTAATCATTCGTAACTGCGAAATTAAGTATGATATGGATGATTGTGTTTGAATTGGATTGCAACTTAGGTCCTCTTGGTTAAAGTGTAAGCGATAAAACTAACTAGAAAGGTGTTCATTAGAACAGTTGTGTCGCAATCGGAATGACTAAACGTTTATTAGACAACATTTAAATACAAAGACG
>JAULCC010073748.1:0-14635 GCA_032358795.1 Nuttallia obscurata | reverse complement strand
TATGATTACTAAATTGGCATTGCTACTTACTTCGGTCGTCATCTCATGACAGTGCTTTCAATCACAACCAATTTGAAATTTTCGGGGTGTGCTTAACTTATTTCCATTTATATATATTCATAGTTGCCTATGTCGACCATATACATTAAACAGTCTTTTTTTCTATATGCTTTGACAAGTGTTATTGGATATACACCTTAGGGTTATAGAAGTAAAGATTCCTAGAGTTTCTGGTGTACCGAGATTTATAAAATACAAGTTAATTATTTATACAAATGAAAACTATACAATATTGAAATTTACCCGATGGGAATTTGTTCATGAATACTTTATGACGTTTAAATTTGTCGCGATTACTTGGATACATCGTTCGGATATTTTGTCAATAACAGCCATAAGCATCTTTCAGTAATGTCATTAATTATTAGCAATACGTTCAATAATTTTTCATCACCCCTGGAGGTTAACGTTTTGATGTTTATGGAATCTTATTTATTTATTACTGCCATCTGTAAAGGAGGAGTTTGAATGGTACACGAAACATAGCAAAAGCAACATAATGGCGCTTTTATGCACCAATTCGATGTATCAGTAATAGATGTATGTGTTTAGAATAAGGTTCGCTTAACGTTCAAAATGAATCCTTCTCTGAAACCGTCATACAAAAACGCATAAGATCTGCCACGTTATAAAGATGATCTGCAAGATAATGAAATATTCAAGAACTATTTTAAAATCGTAATGTGTCATATAGCATAACAAACCGGTTTGTTTCGGTTTTTACCTTGCTAAAAGGGCGGTATGGGCCAGTCCGCCAATGACATCAAGAGTACTGCTTTCGATTGACGAACTTAGAAGAAAATTCTTTGTTTTTGTGTAAATTGCGACTGTTCCTAGATCGTTTTACTTTTCTCCTTCATACACATTGCTGGTTTAAAAAGAATCCTGACAACCGATTTTTTTATTAAAGTAAATCTAATTGAAATTGTTTAATTTACGATATTAAATACTGAAAATAGAATATTTTTCGTTGAATCTCTATATTATACGATCAACAAGTAACTGAATTCTAATATGCTTTGAGAATCTAGTTTCCTCTGAAAGTGTGTCAAAAGTATGTCTACTAGTATGAAATTTATCTTCGAAATTGTAGCATTTATAGCTACTGTTATAACAGTTGCGTTAACTGAGACATAATAGAAAACCAGTTAGATTAAACAATTTTTTTATTTTAACAAAAGTACGCGTAAGTAATGGATTGAAATGGAAGAGCAAGTATTTTAGATATTCCTCTCTATTTTAAATGTTACGCATCATAATAATGATTGCTGATTATATATGCACATGATCGTTCTTAAAACTGGAATATATAACTTTTACTAACTGCTTGTCATTTGGTTTAAACATATTTATATCGCAAATACACAACTGTATACAGTGTTACACAATTAAAGGATTGAAACGAAATGTATACAATCTTATATCATTTAGCAACTACAGTAGTTTAAACTGTGTAATTCGTGTGGAATGTTTCTGTCGATTGTATTACTGAAAAAAAGTAATTGAAGGAAAGCGAGTTCTTTAGAAGATGAGTTACCACATATGAAACATAAAAGATGTTACGAAATTTTTATAACCGGATATTATTTCTTAAATAATATTTTGTTTAAAATGGTTTATTAATAGACACAGGCCGATTTAGCAAAACAATCGAATTGAACAGCATGGTGTTTGTTTGTTTGTCTGTTTGTTTGTTTTTGAATTTAACGTCACTTTAACGCGCAGCTCATTACAGGTGGAGGAAGACCCTGAGGGACTTCTGTACACTATTTCAAGCACAATTTGCATCCGGGTAGAACCACCAATATCAGCTAGAAGGCTTCCTTACTTGAAAAAACAACAAACGAAGTGCCCAGATCAGAACAGCATGTGTTCTTGGAATAACCCCTTTAAGTTTAGATTCACAGCATATCTTAAAATCACTTTTTTTAAATTCAAGGTTCTAGCAAAGCAATTTTAGAAACGTTTGCTTTCAAGTATGTAATGTATATCTGCATTATTATGCCTACAATGCTGTCTCGCAAACTAAATAGATGTCGTTCAAACACCATAATCAACTAAAACGTAAGCGGGTGTCCGAATAGCGCAGTGGTAACAGGCTCGCTTCTCACCAATGCAACCAGGTTCGATTCCCGATCGGGGCTGGTATGTGAGAGGGTTCTGTAGTGGTCTCCTGTCCAGACACATTGATTTTCCCCGGGTACTCCGGTTTCCTCCTACAATAATGACCACAAAGTTGCTCCATCCGCGCCAACGAGAGTGATTTATATAAGTTGTAAACGAGTTTAGCAATCGTTGTAAATGAATAAAGTTTTAACTTTAAACGTAAACTAAAGCTAGTTGATAAAACATTCCCTTTTTACCGTTGCTAGGAATCAATGTTAATTTAGAATTTGTAATCTTGTTATCTAGATGAAAAACTTGTCATATCCTGCAAAAAACAACATGGATATCATCGACACATCACATAACACGGATGAAGAAGAAAATATAACCGTGTATCGGTCGATAACAACGTGATATGATATTTGTGTGCATTTTTTACATGCAGGAAAACTCCCTGGAGAACATTGAATGCGCATTCAGTGGATTTTACTCCAGGTTTGATACGCCTCTGAGAGTTGTTGTCTGAAAAAGAAAATGTCATTGTCATTGTCATTGATGCTAGAAATATAAACATGATAAATATCGCAATGCTATCCCTATGAGGAGAACAAAGTAAAACCATTTTATATTTATTTATTTATATGTAAATTATTTCTATATATGTATATTGTTGTATGCGGTATTGATGAGGACATTTTTCGTTTATTTTCTCCCTGTAAGGTTTTCATTCGATTTTTCTATAAGTATGTCTTTTTGTGCTTCCTTGGTACATAAAAACCTACAGGCATTTAGGAAAATATTGCTAAAAGTTATTAGTATGCCTAGATCGTTTGATGAGATATAGAAAAAGAAAAATACTTCAAATAAATCAATTTATTACAGAAACTTTAAAACACTTTTAAATGTTGAAAGGTACCTATCTTTTGACATATCGTGTTTTTAACTATTTGCTATATACATGTGCTGATGTGTGATAGATCTTTCAACCTATAAAAACATGTTTTACCTTAATTACATTCGCTGCACTTTCTCTGTGTGAAAATTTATAACTTCATTCGTTGTTCTCTTCGAAGGTGAAGGCTATTAAATGTTTAGTAGATCTCTAAAACAGACCACAAAAACTATTCCTTGTTTTGGTAAAACGTACAAATTCCACTCAATATAAAGATGCCTTCCACGAAACTTCCCATTTGGTGACCATAGCAAATTGTTAATTGAATTTACTTCGGCAAGTCGATTGATTTTATGTGATAGTAACGGTTTCTCATTACGTTAATATATTTCTCTGTATCAATATATATCGCATTTAAAGGTCGAAGAATTCTGCTACTTAAAGCTAGAGTAAAGTACGGGCCGGTAGAAGCCAAAGGAAATCTGCAGTTTTATCCGTTTGAATTATCAGTCTGAATAGTTGATTATTCATGTCGTAAGATTACTATGAACTGTGATAAAATAGTTGAATATTGTTCTCATTTGCTTGCATATCTATGTCAAAAATGCGCCATGTTACGAGCCCTCACCCACTTGTGAGCTCAAGCCGGTCCAAATGTTGGCTTGACAAAACTTTGAATACAATTCACACTCTATAACAAGTATACCACCACAATTAACAGTATTGCCATAATCCTTAGCCTGCTGTAAAAATGTCCTCTGCTTACACTGTCGTCTGCCTGGATTCTAAAATTCATCGGATTCATCCAATATTTGGAGAAACAATTTCCCGCGTGTCAAACAGCTTGGATCCGGATAAAACGCCGAATTACTCGGCGTCTAATCTGGATCCAAACTGTTTGCAAAGTCTATCACAGCCGCGTTTAGCAGGCTCAGGGATAAGATAACAATTACATTCAAAGTTATATTTAAAGTAAATGCTCTACAAATCATACTAATGCAGTATGGTTTGACTGTTCTCTTATAGGGTACAACTCAAATCGAAAGGTTATTATCCATCATTGGTTTTTAAGCCTCATTAGATATGTGAATGACAATATGGCAATGTAGTCTGCTGAATAATTGTAAAATACTAAGATTTCTTGTTTTGCATAAAAAACATTTGGTTACCTGTGTACAGTTTGGTAACATCTTAATAGTTTTTGTCGAACCCGCTTGCATTGAGCTCGACATAGCCGTCACTTTTTTGTGTTCGGTGTTTGTGCATTCGTGCAAATGTCCGTCCGTCCGTTTGCCTGTGCGTCAGGATATGGCATATGTTTTGCCTTGATGAGACGGTGTATCACTCGCAAGAATCATTTTGATACATCAAAAGGTGTGGTCAAAATTAGAGGTCAGAGGTTAAATTTGGTCAAGATAATATTTGCCCAGATTCCAACTTCACCATGAATAGACGGATTTTAAGATAACTTGTCACATATGTTAACATTGTTGAGTCGGAGTGTCGCGCAGAAGAATCACATTTTTGCCATAAATGTGTGGTCAAACTTAGAGGTCTAACGTCAAAATAGGTCGAGATTATGTTTGTCTAGGTTCTAACTTTACAATGGGTGGATGTACTTCTGAATAAATTGGCACACATATTAAAATTGATGAATAGGAGTGTCGCATGAAAGAATCACATTAATTCCTTTAAAGGTGTGATTTGACAGAGGTCAAAGGTCAAAATTAGTCAAGATTATGTTTTTCCGAACTCTTACTTTACCATGGATGCATGAATTTTAAAATAACTCAGCACAAATGCTAACATTGATGAGACCTTAAAAAGTGCGTTCAAACTAAGAGGTCAAAGGTCAAAACTATTCAAAACTATGTTTGTCTGGGGAAATACCTTACAATGGATAAATGGATTTTCTTTTTTTTTCCGTGGTTCAACCAGAATCTTCATTCCGCAGGCTCGAAATGATGCACTTTAGGCAACACAAGTCTAGTTTATACACTTATTATAGTCATTTGACATGTAACCGTGGTTTTTAACCAAACTTTAACACTTTGCAATTATACTTTTTGACTTAAAGTTAGAGAACTTAAAGGGCAATCGTAATATATGAAACCTAAACAACAGTCTGTTTACACGTGCATTAAAACGAACCGAAATGATATTTTCTCCGTCAGACTTAAAATATGATTGGATCGTTTCTCTGGAGAAATTAAAAAATGTCATTCATCAGTAGACCAAGTTTTAATCAGGTTGGTAGTTGTAAAAAGGGCTGTAACGTTTTATATACATTCTACAGTTTCTTCAGACGCAAAGAAAACACGTGAAGATATAAACCCGATATCAAAACTGATTACGAAGACAGCTTAAAACAAACATTGAATGCAATTTGACAATGCAGTATGGTATAAAAATGCCTATTATACAAATTGTCAAGTGTTTTAAACCAATAACTACCCTTTTCGCACAGATGCGTTATTATGTTTAAGCGTCAAGCTAAGTCTAAACCATTCGAGAAATTTCAGTCTGCATAGCACATACCTTAATGGCGACTCAAAAATGTTTTAATTACTTGCATGTGAGTTTTGCAAAAGGCATTCGTAAATATCATATATGCACTAACACTTGGTGTTACGGCATAAGCCAACGTCTCATACATGTGCAACTACAATGCTTTATTGAAGAACGTATATGTTGTACTATTCATTTGCCAAAGTAAAGTTTCTGTTTCAGAATCGTTATTTATGTTTTCAGTTTATGAATCTACTGCTGGTATGAAGTTGTATACAATACCGAATGTTCATTTAAGAATGTGCATTTTAAAATGTAGTAACACGGAAAAAGAAATCTTATAAGCATTCTTTGACAATGGATTATTCATATCCAACTTTCTTTTCTGTCATTACCCACGACCATCAGTAGATAACTAACAGTACCTTTGCCATTGATTAAACATTCTATTGTCTTTGGATGTTTTTTGTCCAGACATTTAAAACAAAAGAAAATGGATTCTTAATAAGGAAATACAACTGCTCGTCGTATTATTGTTGAAAATATATATTGCAGTAAGGTGTATGGCGATATGTATCATAGTACTGTATACTAGAGTCTTCATCCCTTTTAAGTTTATGCGCATTAATAGTAGATGTTCGTTTCAACAAACATATATCTGCCTTTAGGCAATTTCTTTGATAGGCAAACGTGAAATATGCATCTCAGATCAGATAAGTTCCTCTTAAATCTTGTTAACAAACTAAGGCTATACTTTGTTAGAATTGTTTTGTAGATGAAATGGTGGATGTGTTCAAGACTGGTTGATGCTGGGAAAACAAAACAAGATCCCTCAGTCAAGTCAACTTAAAAGAAGTGTGAACATACTCGAGGCTATATTTTTCCCCAATTCATGACACTTTGTTAGAATTGTTTTGTAGATGAAATGTTGGATGTGTTCGAAACTGGTTGATGCTGGGTAAACAAAACTAGATCACTCAGTCAAATCAACTTTAAAATTTTGTGAACGCACTCGAGGCTATATTTTGACCAAACTCTATGAAAATTGGTCAGGATGTATTAGTAAGGAATGTTATATTACTCTAATATTTTATGGCGGCCATTTTCAAAATGGGCACCAAGGCGACCAATTTTGCTAAGTTCACTTCCGTCTAAGTTTATTTCTTTAAAATTACACGTATAAAGTTTATTTGTTTGCGTACCAATTTGTGCGCTTTTTCAAAGTAATGGTACGATTTTTCACGAATATTGCTGAAACTAATCTAAACCTGGAAAATTTAAGAGAAAACCAGGACTTGTCACATTGATTGGAATCGTGGGACAGGTTCGTGGAATTGGCTTGGCTTAACTCGTTGGCTTAGCTCACTAATTTAACTCAGTACGATTTGGTTATTCAGATAACATTAGACGACCGTAATTCCCTGAAACAACCTAATAATTCATCCCAACCTTTTATGAGGTTTGGCTAATGTAATTTAATTTCAATTTTAACTTAATCTAAGCTGATTAAGATCTTAAACTACCTACGAGAGGCATTCATTTGATAGTGTTTCTAATAGTCCGTCATACCGCGTGACTGTAAGGAGCACGGGTAAACTGCGGTGATTTCATAGAAGAGTGATTTTCTATAATGTCTGTCAAATCCGTTCAGTCTTTCAAAGAGTATTGAAAGTTCAAGTTACTTCAGTCATATACACTAGCTATATCACTGTTAGTAAATTGAAAGCCTAAAATGAGGGCCTATGCTAAGGGTCGATTAGTTGGAATATTTCAGCTTCACCGATATATGGTGAGTTTTGTCAGATACATTTACATTGGATATCAGCAGTGTCTATAAATTTTGATTCCAGAAGGTACAAAAATACAGATGGTAAAAATCACCTACAAGATGACCCCCGTCCGGTCAGCCCAGCCGGTCATCGGCAAAGAATTAACAGCGCGAGAAAGGTTTTATATGCTATATCTCTTATTCTGATGGTCCTATTGCTCAAATTTCAATACCAAAAGGTCGAACAGTTACAGACATACGTTTTATTAGGACAGTGTGCTTTCAAAAAGGAAACAATATCATGATTAACGTAGACCTGCAACTGGACTTCGAGGAATGTGCCTTTTTACGGCAATATAGCTGCTCACATGTGAGCGCTAGTTTGTGGTTTCCTGGAAAAGAAAAAAACGGTTTATCTCCCCCACCTGCCATATTCACTGGATCTTATACCATGTAGTTATTTTCTGTTTCTTCTATTAAAGATAACCATCTATGGACGTCGATATGGCCCTCAAAGTGCACTAGGCAGTGTCATTTTCCATTGCCTGTAGGGTGTTCCATAAATGCCTAATTTTCTGCCTTCAAATAATGGATTTCATGACTAGGAAAATGTACTTCCGTCAATGGATAATACTTAAAAATTGTGAGTGTTTAATTACCTGGTATAAGAAAGACTAGGGAATTAGTTTTGATAACACACGTAAAACCTCTTTACCGGGATAGTATCTTGTTGAAACATGTAATGCAACACAACAGTATCTGAGAAAGATGGTATGAGAATGGTTACCCTTGCTATACACAATGTTGGGTAGCTGATTGTTTTGTGTTATCAAAGGCATTCTGCTGTCGATGTGTTCATGTATTGTGTACTGTTGCATCGTCATGGATAATTATAATTGCGAATAGTTCCTGTTTTAATTTTAAATTCAATGACTTCAGTACTAGTTTCTGCATTTTCCAGTCAATTAAACACTGTAATTTACATTCTAAACGTTCGTGTTGTTTGCATTTTAATCCGTTTACAATAGCAATAGTTTTCCCATATATTGAATGCTCATAATTGAAAACACAACGCTGTATAATTTAGAAAACATCTATATACGTCATATAGGCGTTTAAAGACTCCGTCTCATAAATACAATTTTGGCATAAAGGTAACGGGGGAACATTCTATTGAAATTCAAAGTTAATACTTTAATCAGATTATATTAATTCACAAAACAATATAATAATTAACATATCGACCTTTGATAATGGATTAGATGAAGACGAGGTCCCAAATTCTCAAACTGATACAACCTTACTTTCACTGAGGGTTAATTAAACCGTTCTGACTGCATGCTTTTCGGGATTCAAACTCGGGATTTTCTTTGTACCATTACCGACGCCTTACCAACTGAACCACTTCTGCAACATAAAGTTTCCTTTATATAAATCGATACACTCTGACATACTACCGCTTTGAAGGGTGTTTCATAAATAATTTCTACTGTTCTTTATTATTTGAAATTGTGAACATAACCACCTCTTGTCGGTAGTGTCAACACTCATTCGTGACACTTGTAAATATCTCGCTCACACGCTTACTAGCTTTGCTACAGTGTGCATTTCTAAAAAGTGTATTTATCACACCATACATGAAATGACTGGGAAAGAAACTAAAAACGTGGTGATTTAGGGCTTATATAAACGGTAGATCACAAGCTGGTATGAAGACAATTGACAATCATTATGAGATGCGTAACTAGTAAAGGAAAGGTTAATTGTCTCTCAGAATCACTCGTATATGCAGATCGATGGGCAAACTTCCTACCGGACAGCATCAACTGATATATGCTGCTCGTTCAGGACATTTTCCATCAACCACAAGCAAAAGTAACATCCAAAATTCAAAAATGTTGCTCAAGTCACAATAAGACAATTGGCCGGAATGACAAACATGTCCATAGGCAGAGTTAATAGAATTTAAAGGTTAGAAAGATAAATGCAAGGTGATAATTTCATTTGTCAAGAAATAAGCAAAGGACGAAAAAATGATACTGAAGATATATCCAAAACATAGAAGAAAGGCTTTTGAGAATGTAGTTTCTGGTAATGAAACCTGTGTGATTTTTTTAAAGTGAAGCTTAAGGTTTTAAACCGAATCTAAACTAGAATGCGATCCGGCCAATACTTGCCAAACGAATAAAACAATCAGGAGATGTTTTATGATATGCTTTCCCTACTTAGGGTTCAGATGTACAATTTGCAGTGCCAAAGGACAGAACAATCACGGACATGTTTTATAAACAGACGTTGCTCTCAGACAATTGAAGCTCTTCTTCAAAAGTCGATGACCCAAATAAGGACTTAAGTACTTCCGTCTTTTGCATATTATTGCAACCACTCAGAAGTAGTATATTGTTGCAACTTTTTGGAATCGGAGAATGTCACTTGGATCAGTGTTTTTATTAGCGTCTAAGGGTATCCCAGTTAAAGAGTATGACACCTGCTTTGTGATCTGGCCTGCTTAAAATGTGTGTTATGACTGACAGTGGGTATTTTGGTTTAAACATATTTTATTTGCAACTACACAGCATCAAATATATACAGTATTACACAAGATAAATATAAAAGGGCATAGTGGTGTAGTGGATATGGTATCCGCAATGCATACACATATGATACAAATTATAACACTGTGAAAGCTCATTTGATAAATCTTCCAACTGAGCTATCTGGCGCTTACATATGCTTTCGCCAATTTATAACCAAGCTCTATTCTGTGACACGAATATTACCAGAACATGTTATTCATCTTAGCTGCCAACATGGTTCCACTCAGACTGAGTGTGCAAAATCATCAGTTAATTAGAACCTACCGAGTTTTGTGGGCATTTAATCTTTAATAAATAAATGAAGATTAATTATTCATGCGAGTTAATTGTTAAGCAGACACAGGAAACATTCTTTTTCCACATACAGCAAACAGAAGTTATTCATGTACATTGTTGTTTTATTCTTTTAAACTTAACTTTAAGACTGAATAAAGTGCCAAAGTTTACTGAAGTTAGTTCGCCTATTTGCCATTACTTGATCCATTAATTGTACGAGTAATATGTTTGATTATTGTTTCCCTAAAACAAAATAATGCGTAAATAGTACTTTCTGTATTTCAACCGTGTTGAAAGAATAATCTTTGGATTTGTGTTCATGATTTATTGTTTGATAAAGCTCACTGTGTAAATTATCAATATGTAGAACGTATGCATATTTTCATTGTACTGGTAAATTGTGTGATTGAGTAATCGAACCAATTTTACTAAACAATGTGAACATTTGAGAATATGAATATATATATTCAGTTCCCGTAAATATAACCTTATTCCTTAGAGTAAATGGAAGAAATGTACATTAAATCATTACATTCTCTCATCTTTATTGGAAAATTGAATTTAATATTCAGAAAGTGTGAGTTCTGTGCAAAGAATCGCTTCTGACATGTCCCATGTTTGTTTGCATATGTTGTGTGGCCCTCATGTAGGAAAATGTATAACTGTACAAATCAAATAAGAGAAAATAAAAGAAAATTTACATATTTGCCGAAATGCTTTGACCATGGTTGTTTTCTTTACAATAATAATGCAGGACCAAGATGTTTACAACCACAGTCAAATATTGTTAATACATCCGGATGTACTGTTTCTCTTCTGACAAAAGATTTGGATTGATAATATTTACTGTACAGAGGAGAAACACATGGCATATACGCTAAAAGCAAATAATGACAGTGTCTAGGAGAAAATAATATGATACATGTACTTATAAATCGCTATTTGTTCTCATTTGTTATCAAAATTAATAGTCGAAGTATAACTCATTATATGTCAAATTAATGACATGCTTTACCAATGAATGATAGTATCGATTTCTCCATTGGCTGTTTTAGTCTTGGTTGTTCCATGTTATACATTTGCCTATTATTCAATATATATATGAAAACCTGAACTCGAGAAGCAAACTAGTATCAAAATGTGAACAGTACCTTAGTTGGATAGAATACATTCCATGGCGTTATTTTATGTGTGTGTTCAAGAGCATTAAGCGCGCTTTTACGGTGCGGGTAATGTATGCCTATTATTCTAGATCAACGCCCATATTTCTTTTATAAATCTACATAAAAGTTTAGCGTTTCCGCGCGCATGTGTTTTAAACAAATACATATCTTTATTTGTTGTATGCACAAAACACAATTAATTAACATTCCGGTGATATTTGGTTGCTTCAAGAATGTTAGCAAAGATGTTGTCATCCTTGAAGTTCTCATTCCATTAAACCTCACCCCGTTTACTGATCAACGGTAGATACCAGTTAATACAACCGAACGCAGTTAAGTGTTTCTTGCATTAGATGTTTAATATACAGTTCATTATCCTTTTTCCACATAAGAGAAGCTCTATAAATAATGAGACATTAAATGTTATATAAATAGCATACGACTGTAATATATCTTTTAAGAAAGCATTAATACTTTCCTCAAGGATGGATATGTTTTATTGTAGAAACAGTGTTGTTGTTTGTTTCATTATGTATGTCCAATACTACCTTTTTTCCTAAACTGTATAACAATATGTTTAGCTTAAATAATGTTTTAGCTGTATCACGGTTTAAAAAGACAAGATGACCAACGTTTGATGAAAAACAGACTTTTACGTCAAATGATACAGTAGCATCTAAACGAAACTATCTACTAATGAATGATAGTCTCTCTGATGGCTTTAATGATGAAACGTATTTGTTGTATTGAATATTCTCCACATATTTGTATATTTATATATAAATTGTATATATATATGGTAATACAATTCAACGTTTATAGTTCATTTAAACTATTCATGAGTTTTCATTTAATGATATCATATTATTAAATCCTGCTTTCAAAGGTTAGACGGAGTGCTATTTTGAAGCTGATGGGAGTATATCTTTTAAGGAAAATAAGTTCAATGTTACAAGTTTGTACAAACATTATAAGGGTGACAGTTGATTTTGTTGTAAAAGATTTATTAAAAGATTTGTACCTCTGCCCTTTTACGATTTAATAGTATCTTTAAACATTATCAACTTTATATATGGATCATTTAGCATTTGTTAAGTAAGACTATTCACACAGTATGCGACTGTAAATTGAGTTAACACAACCCTTGTCATAGTTGTAATAGATGTAAAACAATTGGCTCTCTCTCTCTCTCTCTCTCTCTCTCAATGTTGTTTAATTTAATCAGAGGAGTTGCCTTGAGCAAATATTCAACTTAAACATCTATGAACTTTACAAAGCACAACATCGGCGATTACAGATATGAGATAATATGTTTGATAGTACAACCAGTAACGGTAGCAAATTTAAAGTAAAGTATTGGTGATGTTTAATAGCGCTTTGTTTGGCGTGACAGTGCTTTGATCTAACTGATAGATAATTAAGTCATAGTTCCTCAATAGAATAACAGTATGAACGTTTGGAGCAATGGACTATGCGTAAAGATATTTGCCGATGACGTTGTTGTTGTTAAGTGTCGATTGTGACGTCATATATGCCATATATGTCGTCAGCAAATATCGAAAGTCATATAATATAATTGTCTTTCGACTTAACAGTATAATTGTATGTGATCGATATCATTTGCCTCATCATCAGAACCGTTTATCTGATTAGATATACAAATCAAAAATATGTATGCTTTTATCTAAATAAAAACAGTTTGCAAAACGTTAGAGGGTAATTCGAAACTGTATCTATTCATATTGACTTGTTAAGCTCTAGATGGTTTATTGCTAGAGATAGATATTTAGATAATGCAAATATGTTTCAATTCATATATCAGAGTAATTAAATATTTATTTCACCAACTGTTAACTTTTGCAAACAGGAAGAACGCATCTGAACTAACAAAACTGTGGTAACAATTTATATTTTGTCGTGACAACAAATAGATAAGCTATTATATTGTTTACATAAAAGTCCATGTAATTACATAGATTAAAATATTTATCATTTTGTCTGAAAAACACACAACGTCGTTTATTCACCATTATGTTACCTTGGTGTGTTCTGTGCAAAGGTTCTCCGGGATCTTCCTGCACCTGTTATGAGCTGGATGTCGCGGTATGACTGTTAAAACGACGTTAAATTTCTAATAAACACTATTATGTCCACCTTTAACTATAGTGGTTTTCTTTTTCATTAATTAAACTATTCATCTAAGATACTTTTGATTTATTCACTTACAGTCAGAGACACAATTCTAGAAAAAAAACTTTCAATCGACATGTTCTGTTTTAGCAAACTGTAAAACGTGAGCTCCTGGATCCGACTAATTCATTAAGCTCATCCCCGTTAAAGGTCATGAATTCAATTTCAGATGCATTTAGTATAACGTGCAATTTTATCTCTTATTTCAAAACAATTTGGCAAAATAAATAATAATTTCTATCATCACCAAGTGACTATTCTGTAAATTCTACAGTAAAAACACGCACTTTCGACAGCGTGTCTAGACAAAACCAATCATGCTTCATTAAAAATCAAACGCATATCATGCAACCAATTCTTCTAGACGATTCGCAGCAATATGTATTTCATTATTCTAAACGGTTTTATAATTAGGTTTCGGCAATTTATGCAATGTTATGCATATTTCTTCAGTTTGTTTACATTGCGAAAGACATTTATAAAACACAGGCGTTCAACACAATCTAGCAATGTTGAAGCTTAGAGACATTGAAAAAACATACTCCTGGTAGTCTATGTAAATATGCGTTTATTAAGCCAGTTTTTAATCGGAAGACTTTACAGTCCTACTTATAAACCGGAGAATAGGTATCTATGACCAATACTGTTAATAAGGCCAATGCTCAAATTGAGCCATTACTCGGACATGTTTATAGGACTGTTATTGGTATAGAAAGAGAAAATTAGACATGCGTCCAAACATTTTATCACATGAGGTTGCTAATTTCCGGTGTAATAAAATCATCACGTATTTTTCTTTATCACAGGACACCACTTGTCTCCGGGTAAATATAACTAGTTCGTATATTCTTATCTTATATATTGTACACGTTTCGTTAGTATAGCGTGAAAAAGTTGTCTAAAGCCATACGATGAAAAATACTATATTCGGCTATAACACAGTATTGGTGCTGATCAGGTTTTTTTTAATGTTATATCATTGGCACAGAAAAAAAGATATGAACTAATTTTAAAGATTGGCTAGTCTTGCAGTTAAATATCTCACTCTTCTGGAAATTTCAATAGGTTAGTATTG
>JAULCC010073637.1:419-14635 GCA_032358795.1 Nuttallia obscurata | reverse complement strand
TGTTCAGCTGCACAAGTAAAATACTTAGCTCTCAAAGATAGCTTTTAATGTCTAATTGACAGATAAATTTAAAGTGGATATCACAAAAACAGACAATTTTGAATAGTTATAAAAAAATATAAACAGAAATATTGAATTGATATCAAGTAAACTGACAGCAGGGTCATTTTGAATGGATATCACATGACAGACACAACATTTTGAATGGACAACTCTAAGACAGACAGACCATTTTGAATGGACATCCCATAGACAGACAGACCACTTTAAATGAATATCACATAGACAGACAGACAGACCACTTTGAATGGATATCACATAGAGTTATCACTTTGAATAGATAAATAAAAGTTGGGGACTATATCAGAAATAGGTTTCCACAGTCCTGTGTGGAGCTAATCATTTATAGGAATTAAAAACAAGAGGACCATGATGGCCCTGTAATACCTCACCTGAATATCTCCATATAAGGAAACTCAGGCTCCACCCCTGGTGGCCATGTTTTTTAACTGATCCAAATAATTTGAACAAATTTGATAGGTCACTAAAAGAACAATAACACCATACAATTTTCTAATCTGGCCACTAGTTTTTATGATGAAGGTCTTTTAAGTTTTTCCTATCTGTTGCCATGGCAACCAGATTTCTGCATGGAATCAAATTCTTAGAACAATTTTTGTAGAGGTCCACCCAAGAATCATTTATGTGAAATAATGTTAAAATTGGAGCAGCAATATTTGAGAAGAAGATTTTCTAAGTTTTCTATATAGCTATAAAAGAAAAACTGGCCCCGCCCATGGTGGCCATGTTTTTATACATATCAATATTCTTAGAACAATTTTGGTAGAGGTCTACCCAAGAATCATTTCTGTGAAATTATGTTGAAATTGGACCAGCAGTTTTTAGAAGAAGATTTTCAAAGTTTTCTATAAAGCTAAATAAGGAAAACTGGCCCCGCCCCTGGCGACCATGTTTTTTACATACTTATTCTTTGAACAATTTTGGTAGAGGTCCACCAAAGGATCATTTCTGTGAAATTATGTTCAAATTGGACCAGCAGTTTTTGAGAAGTAGATCGTTAAAGTTTTTTACTTCGGTTGCCATGGCAACCAGAGTTCTTCATGGAAAAAATTTCTTTGAATAATTTTGAAAGGGGACTATCCAAGGAATATCCCAGCCAACTTTCATCAACTTCCATTCAGTGGTTTCAGAGGAGATGTTGCTTAAACAAATTGTGGATGTAGGCACCCCGGACTGCCTATCCATCACATTACCTCCCCAGGACAGAGCCTCTGGCTCAGGTGAGCTAAAAAGTATTAGTATATCCACACACCCCCTTCCCTACCCACTTCCTATACAGAGTAAGTCCTTGTGTTATACTGATAATAGCTTATTTTTAACCACATCATCCATCCCCCATGTGTTCAACTCAAAATGCAGAACTCAAATCTGACAGCATGCAATTAAAAACAAAACACAATCATAAGTCAAGCACGGCATGCAAGCCTGGCTCCATTATTACAAGAAAAAAGAACTTGTGAAGATATCTGCTATTTTGTTATTGTCCTGAAGAAAAGCAATATTAAGCTTTCTTGTTCTCAGTTCTCTCCTAGGAGCAAGTTATTAGGAGGTGATCACAGAATAAGGAATGGTGAAGTTATGTCAGGAGCTGCTATCGTGTCATCCATTTTCATGTGTCACAAAATCAATATCAAAATCACAGGAGAAATCTCAGCCGACCTTGTCAACGGTATTTACGTCTAAGATTCGGTGAAGAGATGGGCACGAGTCACAGACTTTCGTCCCTGCCTTCACCAATAACCCTGAAGTCCAAGGCATATGAGAGTGGCTAATATAATTAACAAGTAAGATGAATCATAGAAAAATGCCAACTGAGCAGTTCTTTTATTAAAAGCTCAATTTTTATGACAAAAGATTTCTGTGCAATAAAAACAATATAACATGCACAAAAGCTTTCGGCTCAGATCAATTTTTTTTGACTGGAAACGGGTTGTTTTTTTTTTTTTGTTTATTAGGAATTTAATGTTGCTTTAAATAACAGCATTTCAGCATATTGTGAAGTGCAGCTCATTACAGGTGGAGGAAGACCTGCAGAGGAGACCCGTATACACTATTTCAGGCACAGAGCACACCCGGGTAGAACCACCAATCTACCACAAGCCAACTGGATTAGGCTTCCTCGCTTGAAACAGAATTTGTAAACCAAAATATTCCAAAAGATTTAACTGTTTACATAAATATTGTAAAAATCAAGACATTGGGATACAAAAACAGTTAAATATTTTACACATTAGAAATTATTTATTGATAACTTTACATAATGAAATTGTTACTGTTGGCATTAAATATTTTTATAATAATTCTTTTCCCAGCAAAAGCATTGCCGGGTATATTAACACATTAATCTTTGATAGTCAGTTTATTGTTCCAGTCGGGCTGGTAATCACACTTATCCGGTGCACTGTGGCCAAAATATAATCATTACATCATACATACATATTTTAAAACGTGTTACAGATTGATGAAGATTGGATATCATTCACCGTCTAACACCATCAATGCTCAGGAGGCTGGTCCTGGTCCCATGATCTCTGCCCATGGATAGAGGGTCAAGACCAACAACTACAAACTGTATTATGGCCATTGTTTATAAACAACATATTACAACATATACATTTTAGATTTATTGAAAACTGTTAAACTGTTTAAAGCAACTCACTGGTTTTCACTTATGATATTTCCTCGAGACTCATTTGTACTGCATTTTAATGGCATCTGTGCCAAAAACTGCTGCATGTCTTATCTTACACAACACTTCAAACTTACAATTATCAACCTATAAACAATAGAGATTTATAAATTTCCCATTCATCACTCTAATTCAGGTTTATCAAAGATGGGTCTAAACACTGGGAATTTGAATCATCTAACAGTCTAAAAGTACTCTCAACAAATTAAAGAGAGCTTTACAAATAAAAAACATGAAATTCTTGAAAGTATTTAATAATTTGATAACTGACTGTCTAACAAAACTTGATATATCCACATTTATTTCTAATTCTGATCTCACAAAAAGTATATGATAAGTTATAGATACTTCAGTTGTAGTGCCTTTAAGAACCAACTTATTTTAGGACTGTCTTTAAGAACCAAACAACCCTAAATATTTTCCCTATAAGAACCAATTAACTTTAGGGTCTGTCCTTTCAAGAAACAACTAATTTTATACATTTTTCCTTTAGGAACCAATTAACTTTAGTCATTGTTCCTTTAAGAACCAATCTACTTTAGGCATTGTCCCTTTAAGAACAAAGCAGCTTTTAGATATTATCCTTTTAAGAACCAGTAAGAACCATTCCCAAAAGGATCATACCTTAAAATGTTCAGCCACCTCTTTTTAATTACCTTTTCTATTTCTCACAAAATAACTTCAATATTCTGATTACAATGCTTTATTGTTTTAGCTCACAGCTCAGTAACCAATCAAGTGCATTAATGGCCAGCAGGTTTCTGATGGAAACATTTTAATTAGTGGCCAAATCAATGAGGGAGAAAAGTTTATGTAACAATTTCATGTGGGGAGATCAAGTAATATATAATTTAAAGATAAATGCTATCAGACCATCACTACAGTGCTCCAAGCTAGTCATTCTTCTCGAGCATCCATTAATTTTTTTTCATTGCACTGTTACAGATTGTAGGCTTTGTAAGTTGTATTTCACTTATATAAATTGGCAGACTGTTAATCCATACAGCAACAAAACGAGAGGACCTGTGAATGCTCACCTGACAACAACAGGAGCATTACTGAGGTCAAGTATGACCCAATTATCACCATTTGAACACATTTGGTAGAAGACCTGCTTTTAATGTTTCCAACAGAATCTGAGACTTAAACTTTAAAACATATTTATTTGAAAGCTTTTTAAAATTAACTTTACCTTAAGCACAAGGTGGACACCATATCACTACACCCTCAAAGTTATATTTAAATAGGCCCAATACCAGATAATTTCAGCATTTCTCAACAGAACTGCATATGATTTAGACTTTCATCTACGCTGTGAATATTAATTATAATAACAAGAGTACCTATTTTCCTTACAGGAACTACTTTATCACATGTGCAACCAATGCAGATCCATATCAGCTATGACCATGATTGGCATAACTAACCAAAGGAATAGATTTCTTTACAGCATCTATATCTACTACAATGGTGGCATATGTAAAGTAAATATATATTCATGACTTAAAATTATGAATTATCACATGTTTTGTACTCACCCAACTAAAGCATCCAAACAGACATAAGACAAATTATTTATCTGTTTCACTTAATGTTTGCAGTGAAACGTCTGACACTGCATACAAGATCTGTTTAATGTTTTAAAACACACTACATAGAACTATATGGGCATAGAACGATAAGGGCAGAAGTTATTACTGAATGTTCATCTGAGTTCATATATCTGTTTTAAAAGTTAATTTTAATTCTGCTAAGTTCAACTTTATTACCTGCATGAGATACTATCTGAATTAGTACTATTACATACCATGTTAGTAATAATAAAAGCACCAAATCCAATACACCCACGTAATGTTTGTTTATTAGGAATTTAACGTCCCTTCAATAGTATTTCAGTCACTTTGCAACATAAAAGCTCATGACAGGTGGAGGAAGACTCCAGGGGATATCTGTACAGTATTTCAGGCACAGAGTGCACCTGGGTAGAACTAATGACCTACCACAAGCCAAGCCCACCCAAACCAACAACAGGATAATGGATTGTAGAACTGGCAACAATCAAACTAAATATAACAACAGTTACTTAACTCATGTTATGATTGCAAAAGTAAATGAGCAATATTTTTTTTCTTTTACTTCGATTTTTGGATTTTCTAACAAAGTGCAAGAGGGCAACAAATCCATCTAGTTTTAAAAAAGGGGCATAACTCTGCAAAATATGATTTGACCTATATAATTTGGCATACACATACCTGTATGTTTCATAAGCAAGACAATTATTAAAGTGAAAGTTTGAAGAAGAAAAGTCTAAACATTGTCAATTTAAAGTCTTCATGAAAAACTTTGATCACAAACAAGAGGACCATAATGGTCCTGCAATCGCGTACCTGAAATTCGCAAATACAAATTAAAGAACCCTATACAGGTTCATCATTTGAAGTTGATAAAGGGTCAACTAAGGTGCGATTCTGTGAAATTGTTTTGAAATCAGACTTGCAATTAGTATGAAGACAATTTTCAAAGTCTTCAATATAGTCATATACTGAAAAGTAGCCCTGGCGGTCATGTTTTTTGGTAATCAACAAGACTTGAAGGAATTTGCTAAAGATCCAAATACGGATCATAACTGTGAAATAAGATTGAAATTGGGCTAGCGGTTTCTGAGAAGATTTTAAAAGTTTTCCATATTGAAAATAAGCCCTGCCCCCTGGTGACAATGTTTTTCTGCTAATCAACAAGACTTGAAGGAATTTGATAAAGGTCTATATGAAAATCATTTATGTGAAATAAGATTGAAATTGGCCAAGCAGTTCCGGAGAAGAAGAGTTTCAAAGTTTTTTCCTTTCGGTTGTCATGGCAACAAGAGTTCTGCATGGAACTAAAGTTTTTGAAGGAAACTGGAAGAGGACCAATCAATGAACAATCTTGGCAAGTTTTGTTAAATTTGGTTAAGCAGTTTCAGAGGAGAAGAGGTTTGAAGGAATTGTTGACAACGGATGGACGACAACAGACAACAGTCCCCACTTCGTGCTCAGGTGAGCTAAAAAGGGATATAACTCTGTCAAATATGATCTTGACCTACATAACTTGGCTACATCAGGACTCTGTCTGTCTGTCTGTAAGCAATATTGGAAAGTTTTAAGAAGAAATGTTAATAAATGGCAATATGTTATAGCCCATGTTAAGTTTTTGTGATGGATGGACGAAGTGATTCTTAATTACGTATCTCACTTTCTCCAAAAGGGCAACAAAAAAAACATTGTGGGCTTTTAACAGAAACTGTATGGTTATAATTACAGACTTTCCAGACTGGAAGAAAATAAAACTTCAGCATCAATTTCATCTTGGTACATCACTGATAATGTTTCTGTAGTAAATATTTAATGGACCATGACTACATAAGCCTACAGTCTGAAAGAACTCTTAATTAAATGATTTATGGTTGTATAAAGCAGACTTTGAATTAAAATCTCACACTGGGGATTATTTATTTTGGGTTCACTTGTCCATCTAGTAATTTGTCTACTGCATATTTTATTTTGAGTTAAGTTTTAGTTAATAGCAAAGTCTGGACTCCCTCAAAAGTCAAACTTAGGCAAGTCAAAAGTCATGTCAGAGGTCAAACTGCCCATATACAGTAAACTCAGTCATAGAGTATCCGCTTTCCAGTGCCAAAGGTTTGGTCCCCAGTAGACGTCAATTATAAATAGCCCTATATATGGCAGAAAGTAAAATAATTCAAACAAACAGTATCAGTGGTCACATCAAATGTCATACTACCAACATTCAAAAACATTTTGATTACATTCCCTGCATTATATCTATTGAGGGAATTTTGACAAATATTGTGATTTTAACCACGGGGATTTTGAGAGTTCCCTGTCCATCATTCTTATATGAAAGTAATTATAAAAACAACAGCAATAATAATAATAAAAATGATGATTATAAATTATAATGATTAACAGCAATCATTTAAAACCATACTAAATTCAGAGTGCAAAAACTGCTTATACCCATCATATTTTACTTAGAATTATTTCAATGGTTTACAATTGAAACTAGAATTTCGGGAATCAGAGATGTTGCCTCTAAGAGGCGGATTACAATTTAGTGAACCGTGCCCAATATCAAACTTGACCTGTTTGTTTGTTTGATTGAATTTATGATGATAAACTCTTATGCCAAATCTGAATGGAGTCAATGCACCCCTTCAAAAGTAATTTAGCAGATCACCAGTAAGTTGCCAAAAAGTAGGTTGTAAAAGGCCAATAACTCAGACACAGTTAAGTGGAAATGGACCTGTAATTTATGATGATATACTCTTATCTCTGAAAAGGCCAATAACTCATAAGTTCATTGAAATCCATGCATCCCTTCCCTAGTTATTGCGTGGAAACAAAGTGTGTGATGACGACACAGATGACTTTGCTGGATATATGATTCCTATGTGTCTGACAATGCTATGCTGGCTTCACAACAAAAGCTTTCTGCTTTTTGCTGTGACTGGTTAATCCTATAAGCCCAAGTAGGACTCAGGTGTTTCATGATGTTACCATCGAACAATCACTGTCACATTATATTCTGTGTCTGAAGCTTTGAAGTTGTCAGCGCCATTTTGTCCCCAGGGCGAGACAAGGGTTACACCTTTAATGGTGCCTATGTTACACTGAGGAATTAGTTAACTTATAATCAATCAATTAATATATATATATATATATATATATAGACAAAATGGTGAATTACCAGTAAATCTTCTTAAAGCAGGGATGATATCCTACTTGTTGAACAATTTGTTTATTTGGATTTTAACGTCACTTGACAGTATTTCAGTCATATCACGACGTTCAGGTATTTATAGGTGTAGGAGACCCTGGGGGACCTGTGTACACTACTTCAGGCACAGAGTGCACCTGGGTAAACCATACCTGGATTGGTACCCACGGTGGTGAGGGGCAGATTGGGGCAGACCTTGATTGTTACCCACGGTGGTGAGGGGCAGATTGGGGCAGACCTTGATTGGTACCCACGGCGGTGAGGGGCAGAGAGATTGCAAGCCAATGACCATTACCACTCAGCCACGGAGGCCCCCCTGTAAAATTTTAATGTATTTACTGGAATGTAAAATGTGTATAACACTGATGTTCTGGAATGATATTCACACTCTTGTTATCAATTGGACAGCAAACTTTTGTCTACAAACGTATAGGAATTTTTTTTTGCAAATAAGCATGTTAGGTACATTATCCTATAAATTTTGAAAAATAGCAGGGTGACAAAAACATTTTTTTTTGTACATTTTCTGCTTATGCATGGAATCAGCTATTCAAATTTGAAGTTTGAAGAAGTTCTTATTTGTTGGTTTGAAATAATGTACATATAGTGATGTGCAAAATTTGTTCTCAAAATATTTTTATGCCATTTAAAATGTTATCTGATAATTTGTTTAATAAATATGTTTCAGCAATTTCTCTTGGTGTAAATTCACAGACCCCAAAATAAAACATATTAACATTTGCAGATTTTCTAATTGACTTCAAATTTGTAATTAACTGTTGTTAATTGTTGTTAATTGGCCCCTGAAAATTCAACTAAAATTGTTGAACACTCCCTGTTAACTCTTTCTGTTAACAATCACAGAACTTGTTAGTCTGCCCTTGAAGATTGACAGCTAGTAGAAGTACTACAACATGTGTCACACATTTTTCTCATATCCAAGTGTGGCTGATATTCAAGATACCATCTTCCACACATGGCTTGTCCATTATCATCACACGAACATGACATCAATGCGGCAGTCCTAACATGCGCTGCATTGCCAACTAGCAGACAGGCACCGCAAGCTACCAGACTCTTCCTTCAAATCCTCATACCAAACATAATCAAAGAAAATCCAAGGATATACTCTAATAACAAAGGAAAATTGTTCTGACACATCCGCAGCTGGATTTTCGATTATCACCTGCATTTATCCTTATTGATGCTGTAAGTCAAACATAATAGACTTTACTACCTTGACATTCAAAATGTAGTGGTGTAATGTTTATTTATTAGAAATTTAATGTTGCTTAATTTAACAGTTTTTCAGTTATATCGTGACATCCAGTTCATTACACTGGTGGAGGAAGACCCGGGGACCTCTGTACACTACTGGTATTTCAGGCACAGAGCGTTACCGGGTAGAGCCAACGACCTACTACAAGCCAGCAAGAAGGCTTCCTCACTTGAAAAATCGGAAGTGCCCAGAACAGGGATTCAAACCCACAGCAGTGAGGGGCTGAGAGATTGCAAGTCAATGACTAGAATCATTCGGCAATGGAGGTCCCCTGGCTAAGTTGTCTGCCTTATGCTCCCAGGAAGCTGCAGGTATAAAACCTGAAGGTGGGCCTTTCTCTCCACCTGTATTAGACACCAAGATTAATTACTGGTTTTACCTGGAATTTCTTTGTCAGACTCAGACTCTTTCCTGTAAGACATTAGCAATTGCCATTTTTTGTTTTTTTAAAAATGAAAAATAGTGTCAAGAGTTCATGTTTGTTCAAGTTGCTATGGTTTCCTTTCAAAGTTGATGAAAAAACTTACTGCCCATTCAAACATCAAACTTTGTCAATCTAATTATCAGTATTTTCAAATAAAGCTTGGTGAAAAGTTTCTAGCAGATAACACCCGAGACAGTAAAAAGACATTAAAATGCTTCTCTAACTTGAGTCTTATTTAAATGAATAAAGACATTTGTCGCATATTTTACATCTACCAAAAGAATTGAAAACATATTGGTGTGAATATAAAAATACAAGGAAGTGATCCTCTAGGTCTTATAACACAATGCCATACATATATATACAAGACATTTCACACAGGAACATCTTTTCTGTCTGTAGCTGAATTAAACTGTCACTTCTCAAAAATAAGAGACTTATTCACTGTGACTTAAAGCTTGATGCAAGTTGACATTATGTGTTAAATACAACAACAATGTCAGAAATTTCTGCCTATTTGTTAGTTTCTTATACAAAAAACGTACACTTTATGAAACCTTTCTCACTGCTTTATCTACTACCTCTTTGTACAAAAAAAAATGCTTTAGAGAAGAGCAATATGAGCAGTTTCCTACAATATAACAGGGGTGTTACAATTGTGTGCCAGAGGTGTCATTATTAACTTCGTGTTGTGGGGGTGTTACAATTTTGTGCAAGAGGTTTTATTATTAACTTAACTTGTTGGGGGGGGGGGGGGTGTTACGATATATTGTGTGCCAGAGGTGTCATTATTAACTTAACTTGTGGGGGTGTTGCAATTTTGTGCCAGATGTGTCATTAATAACTTAACTTGTGTTGTTGGGATGGTTCAATTTTGTTCCAGTGTGTCATTATTAACTGAAATTGTGTTGTTGTAATGTTTCAATAATGTGTGCCAGAGGTGTCATTATTAACCTATTTTTTGTTGTGGGGGTGTTGCAATTTTGTGCCAGAGGTGTGTTTATTAACTTAAATTGTGTTGTTGGGATGTTTCAATAATGTGTGCAAGAGGTGTCGTTATTAACTTAACTTGTGTTGTAGGGGTATTACAATTGTGAGCCAGAGGTGTCATTACTAATTTGTGTTCTAGGGGTGTTACAATTGTGTGCCAGAGGTGTCATTATTATTAACTTGTGTTGTGGGGGTGTTGCAATTGTATGCCAGAGATGTCATGATGAATTGTGTTGTAGGGGTGTTATAATTGTGTGCCAGAGGTGTCATAATTAACTTAAATTGTGTTGTGGGGGTTGTTGTAATTTTTGAGCCATAGGTGTCATTATTAATTCAATTTGTGTTGTGGGGCCATGTATAAACACTGTGTGCCAGAGGTGTCATTATATACTGTATACTCCCATACTGACGGCTGCTCCCCCAGGGCTCAGGAGGGACGTTAAAACTTCGAATACATCATCATCAAATGTCATTATTAACTTAAATTGTGTTGTGGGGTGTAAAAATTGTGTTCCAGAGGTATCATTATTAACTTGTGTTGTTGGGGGATGTTAAAACTAAATGCCAGGTGTCATTATTACCTTCAATTGTGTTGTGGGGCATTACATTTGTGTGCCATAGGTGTCATTATTAACTTAAATTGTGTTGTTGGGGGTGTTGCAATTGTGTGTCAGGTGTCATTTAATAATTAACTTCAAAAGTGTTGTTGGGGGTGCTGCAATTGTGTGCCAAAGGTGTCATTGTTACTATGTGTTGTGGGGGTGTTACAATTGTGTGCCAGAAGTGTCATTATTATTATCTTAAACTGTGTTGTGTGGATGTTTCAATAATTGTGTCAGAGGTGTTGTAATTTACTTGTTTTGTAGGTGTGTTGCAATTGTGTGTCAGATGTGTCATTATTAACTTGTGTTATGAGGATGTTAAAATTGTGTGCCAGAGATGTCATTACTAACTAAAGTGTGTTGTGGGGGTGTTACAATTGTGTGCCATAGGTGTTCAATTGTGGTAGAGGCATGTTCCATTGTGATATATTGGTGTTCAATTGTAATAGAGGGGTATTCAATTGTGACAGATTGGTGTTCAATTGTGGTAGAGGGATGTTCAATTGTAATAGAGGGGTATTCCATTGACAGACTGGTGTTTAATTGTGGTAGAAAGATGTTCCATTGTGATAAAGGGGTGTTCAGTTGTGATATAGGGGTGTTCAATTGTAATAGATGGGTGTTCAATTGTGCAAGAGGGGTGTTACACTATGCTAGAGGGGTGTTCAATTATGTGAGAGGGATATTCAATAGTGCTAGAAGGGTGTTAAATTGTGATAGAGGGATGTTCAGTTGTGCTAGAGGGATGTTCAGTTGTGCTAGGGGGAGGCTCAGTTGTGCTAAAGGGAGGTTCAGTTGTGCTAGAGGGATGTTAAATTGTGCTCGAGGGATGTTCAGTTGTGCTAGAGGGATGTTCAGTTGTGCTAGAGGGATGTTCCATCAATTGCACCATATGCTATTTACAAAAATTATGTTGCAGGTGTGTAATATTTTTTGTATACACTATTCAAAATTAGTTTCAATAAAAAAAAAAAATCACTATCAATTAAGCAAGCATCAATTACCCAATTTGCTCTTTGTGTAACTTGTGTTTTTTTTCAGTTCATTGTCTGTCACTGTGTGATATTGCAAAACTATTCTAACTGTTGATGGGACTGGCTGCTTACACTCCATTACAGACTGTTTTATAATAAAATTAGAAATACGTTTTGTATTTCAGAACTTTAGTTTAAGCTACATTGTAACCTCTTGTAAAATTACATCACAATATATTTTAAGTTAATTATGGCTACTGTAAATCATTCCACAGCAAAACATATTGATATCATCAATAAAATATCAATGCCAAACACTTTCATGTTCATTAATATAACATGTTTAAAGAGTCCAAGCTCATTTTAAACAGTATAAGACATGTAATGCTTTATTTGATCATTCAGTAATATGGGTGAAACAGATTTTCACCTATAACCTGTTTATACATTTCTGCACATCATAAACAACTATATCTGGGATATCCTACACTGATAGCCAACAAGTGGCCTCTGAAAGCAGCAATAACAGCAAAAATCAATCAGCTCAAACACCAATCTATTACTGACCACCGGTCAATGTTAGGGTGACCTTGATGCCTGAAGACTAGCCAACAGCTAATAGCCAATGACATGTTGGCCATCTTACTTGGCACTGATAAGCCTTCATAGGCTTGGCAATTTGTCAGTTTATAGAAGTATAATCAAAGGGGCCAGTAAAGCTACTCAAGCCTTTTCTCTGATGGTAGATGATGTTAAGGCATAGTCTTGTTAGAACTTCTGTTGCCCAGAATATGTCACTAATTTTGTATATTTCTACTGAGCCCTACTTGAGGGTTGGAAATACCAGTAACACACCAAAAAATACTTCAATGGAAATTAATGGGAGAAAATTGTACTTTAGCTGGCCACAGTATACCACACTGTACTACAGAGCTGGAACTTCAAAAGGGTGTGGTGATGTCCACTAATATGCCATAGTGATCAAAATGTAGTTTCTATAATACAACCCTGGTTGTATAATATACACCATCCAGTATATTTAGCCTAATTATAGTTAAATTCACACCTACCCTTATGGTCAGCACATACCCTTATGGTCAGCACATACCCTAATGGTCAGCACCTACCTTAAGGTCAGCACCTACCCTTACTGACAGCCTGAAACGGGAGACCCCGCCTCCTCCTAGATGAAAGCCTTACCATAAAATGCTACAAATGTTGGCCAATTGGCCCAAGTGTGTCAATGCTGATAGCTGTTTTCAGGGTTCAGGAGGGACACTATTATCCTTCAAAAATCATCATCGTCAATCCAGTATGTCATTTTAACTGACCTTTGTTCCCGACAGGTTTCCCTATAGTGCTTGTTAAGCTCGGTCATCTTTACAATAGCACACACAATAGCTAATAAACATTGCTAGCCTTTACCAGACATTGACATGTTACCGGTACATAGAAGTTCGTGAAAAAAATAAGTATTTTTAATTCCATCTTATATATCTATCAATACGATATCTACCTTAGATAGTTGCCATGCAATAGGTTTCAATGCAAGTACAAAACAGTTATTCAGGTGTTGCATAAATGTTAACGCCAATGCTTGGTTTGTATAATTATGCTGTATCATATTTTATTTCACATATGTACATCTTCAACAGATTTTGATGCAAGTCTGTTTTCATATTGATCTGCGCTTCAACAGCTGTAGCCATCGCCGTATCCCAAACCAATATAAAACTCCATAGAATTATTTCTCACTTCCATCTGATAGTGCGACTATGACGACTGAGGCATTGATTTTTTATCATTAGAAAACTGGAAAACAATCGACAGACTGCTTATGTGACACTTTTAGCAAGAAAATAAATTCTTCTCTGAGTCACCAGGAACCAGCTTTACTGCACTATGGTAATCAAATGGCCAATCCTTGGTCCCAAGATGGTAATTCAGAGAAATAAAAACGACTGTTTAGGGCCGTATAAAGACCAAGGTAGACCAAAGTCAATAAATCAATGATGATGTCCTTAAATTGTTTGACTGGACCTAATTCTACTGTCACTCAGTTCTAGACCTGCCTGCCTCAGAGCTGTCTCCAGATTTGGATTACCCAGTCAGTCTACAATACAGGTGTCTACAAGTTGTTTTGTTCTATTTACTCTGCTGTCACTCACTGTCTCCAGATTTGGATTACCACAATCTGTCTACAATACAGGTGTCTACAAGTTGTTTTGTTCTAACTCTACTGTCACTCACTATCTCCAGTCTTGGATTACAACAGTCTGTCTACAATACAGGTGTCTACAAATTGTTTGGTTCTATTTACTCTACTGTCACTCACTGTCTCCAGATTTGGATTACCACAATCTGTCTACAATACAGGTGTCTACAAGTTGTTTTGTTCTAA
>JAULCC010073526.1:0-14639 GCA_032358795.1 Nuttallia obscurata | reverse complement strand
ACATATTTTATTGTCATAATTACAATAGGATTGGGCACAAGTTATAACAACATTATTAAAGCCCTCTCCTAACAAATTTACATAAAAACACATAGTAACATGACAACAATAACTAATGAATCTTTTCAATGAACAACATAAAATAAATGAATGTACACGGTTAAAGTAAAGTAGTAACTAAAGCTAGAAAATGTACCCTAAAACTTATACAAGTTATGAAGTATATAACTTAAATCATACAAATATGTTGCGTACTCTATGTATCTTCTGTAACTATATGCAACTTGCCAAGGGTACACGTAACACCTTACATAAGGAGTAAGGAAATGAAAGGACGGATAGAAAATAAATAGCTTAGTCCCACGTGCAGTTAAGTTTAAATTACTCATCAGACGTTTGGGGAAATACGAAGTCGAAGGAAATAGAGAGAAAACATTTAAAATTTTGTAAGCGCATTCTAAGGATGCGCACAAACTGTTGTTCTGTTGGTGTTTATGGGGAACTGGCACGATGCCCAATGTATATAGAACGTTACTGTAGAATAATAAGATATTGGCTTAAAGTTTGTAGATCAGAAAATATAATTCTGAAAAAGTTGTACGAAATTGGGTTGAATGATTGTAATTTGGGGTGTAAAAACTGGGTGTCGAATGTAAAGAAATATTGGATGATTACGGTTTTTCTCATGTTTTTTTAAACATAGTGTCAATACGTTGACATTTCCTTTGATTTTTAAACGTCGTGTTACTGATTCCTATATAAAAGAATGGGCTAGATCTGTTGACCGCAGTGCTGTTTTAGATAAGTTTAAACATTTTAAGGATGAGTTTGTTTATGAAAAGAACCTTGATCTACCTCCCCATAATTTACTCTGTTATATTTCAAAATTTAGGCAAGCTTCACACTCCTTCAGAATTCACACTGGTAGATTTAGTAGAGTTGCGTTACGAAGAAATTAAAGATATTGTTTGTGCTGTAATATGCAAGATATTGAAGACACTTTCAGTTTTATCTTTGTGTGTCCACGTTTCAAAGACGTAAGAATGAAATAAATCAAAAGGTGTTATTATATTCGACCATCCGTGTATAAATTTAACCTTTTTATGGAGTCGAATAATAAGAAAAAGCTGTGCAAATTAGCGCCATTCCTTTCTGTTCTATTAAACTCTCAGTTGATGAAGGAAACCATGGTTATATATTCGTACAAATTGGTGTTATATGACTTGTCACCAGGTTTTGTTTGCAATTTGCCATGGGTTGTTTTTAAACCTTTGAGAAATGTGCCCGAATCAAGATTATATACTATACTTGACAAATCTGGTCCACACATTCCAGAGTCCAATATATTAACAAAGGATGTGGCAAATGCGTACACCAAAACTTGTAATCGCTGCCATGAGGTCACCCTTTCAACGTTGAGTCTGACACAAATACAACCTGGACATAACTAGTAGAGGTGTTATGACACCCAGTATCAGTTCATTAGGTTTTACCTTTCGACATATAAACTTTAAGCCGTGTAATGGTGTGGCGTTGAAAGTTTGAAGGTTGTTCTGTCGTGTGTTTGTTTTGAATAGAGAAATCTAAAGTATTCTAGATTCTAGATGCCTGTGTGGAATGAATGGATTGCAATACAAGAAGTGGATTTGCCGTTTCTACACTTTGGTAGGAAAAAATGCACTGTTAGCGATTTATTTTTAAATTACTCATTTCAAACATAATCTTCATTCCTGTTTCAAATAGGCAAACTCGTTCTGTCTGTCTTTCTATCTGTCTGCCTGTCCCTCTCATATTTCGAATGTGTCATCAACTCGGCAATAAGATACGTAGAAAAAACTTAGTTGATAAATTAAGTTCATATTTAAATCAAACTTCTATCAAATACACCACACCTTTATTCGTAACGGGCAGGAAAAACATCGGCAATTTAGAATGTCATATACAATACAATTATTTAGTTCTTTTTCTTTGCATCTGAGCAAATCTCAATTGAAATAAGATTGTGCAAATATTAGTTTAAAATTGATGTAATTATTCAGAATTAACCAAATATAAGCTTTACTGCGAAACCGTGGACAGGAGTCGGGTCTGTCGACCATGGATCCACATATCGTAGCTAGATGTAACCGGGATTTTAGTTGGTCCGACACAGCACGGAGAATAATATATATTCGGGTCAGAGTAAAATATACATGCAGGTATATTAATGTAATTTGTATTTATAAATATGTTACCACGAACCGACTGGTTCACATTACTGACAAATAAAATATCTTCTTTTTTTTCTTTCTTTAAATAAAAAGATTTCATACAGCTTAGCGCTGTACACTGAGGCGCGTCGGAATGGACACTATGGATATATAAATATATGAAATCGGTAAATGTTTGTTAATAAAACACATACATTGTAAACTATTGATGTAAAAAATCTGATTCTTTATCTGGGTTGCTAGGGATTGCCTAAAACAATGCATCAGCCTCCTAAACCAAATATCCTAAACCAGTCTTATCAAATATGTCAGAGTAGCTGTAAATAGAAATGCAAAGTTGTATGAGAGACGCCACTATTATATATGAGGCCACACAAATATCCACTTTCTTAGTAGGATGACAACAAATCATTGTGCTGAACATACGTCGACAAATGTATGTACATCTAGTCAAAGGCCCCTCCTCAGGTCTAAAAAGGGCAATGTACAGCATGAATTGATCAGAAAAATATACTAGTAACCTGCACTTATCTGCTTATGACATTCGAGAACAGTTAATAGAGTTCGCTAGGTCTATAATCTGTCTTACATGAGGGTGTTATCTTGGTATCAGAATGGTATCAGATTGTTTCTCTCAGTGATTAAACCAAATTATTATCATTGCGGTGTATTAAAGACGGCGGCGAAAATAGGCAAAGTTCTGATATTATAATTATTTTATACCTTTGGCTGTATAGTCCTATTAATCGACTATTTATGTTTAACATTAGAAATTGTTAACAATGCTTCGCTCATTACAAAAAAACTGTCACAATATCAAAATACAATATACAACACTTTTATTTGTAAAAAAAGATCTCCGGTCCAAAATACAGCGAATTTGATATAATATCATACATTTAAGGTTTTGTCATGTTATTATACACTTCATGTTTCATAATAGCATGTACAAAAAAGCCTGTGTGAATAAAAGATCGATGTATTTGTATCAAAATGTAACATGTACATGCGAATCATCATATAACCAACGTCCTACGTTCGTAATAGGCCGCCGTTTCGGAACACGATTATTTAATTCGTGTTTTTTTAATTAAACAGTCATGCCTGTATTACTGCAATATTCTGAAATAAAAAAAAATGCAAATGTAACTCAATTGCTGTTTCAGCACAATCTCCAACGCAATCTGCGAAAAGAATACATATAATGTCATGAATTTGATATGTCACGAAGATGCCTAGGTGTTTTTTTGTTAATAAAAAGCGAGATTACTCATTAATATATAATATAAATATTATCGTCTTAGTTACGTCCCCTTGTCTTGTGCCAATGTTAGAGTGAAACGGCTTAGTGATTCTATCGTTTTCTACCCGAACAAAATCGCGTAAAGTTGGATACATAGAAGTCAATAATCGATATATATTTGCCCTAACGCTATTCTAGGGTAAACTAGTGCACAATTTATTAAGCAAAAGGCCATCAAGGGCTTTTTGAAAATCAACATTTAAGACATAAGATCTTCCACCAGGTTTTATTAATGTATTTTTGTATTAAACTTTGTAAAGTAGACATATTATCAACAATGGAATATCCTGCCCTAAATCCTGCTTGAAACTCGTCTAGTTTGTTATTTTTTTTCGGCCCATGTAAATAGCTTATCTTAAATAATGTAATAATTCTATGAGAATATTTTATTCATAACATTTATCAATATCTTATTAAATAATACATGAAAAATAGGAGTAATGATATGGTATGATGATTTATAAAACACTGCCCCAAAATCATCTTTTTCTTCGGAATTTCCGTCTTTTAATTTATTAATGCTTTTAATAATTTCCAGGGCGTTTCTCACGACCTTTGTTGACACCAAGTACTGGTTCTACCAAGAAACGGACCCGAAAGTGTTTCTACAACCCATAGGCTTTTAATATATTCGAGCTAAAATAAGTTTAAACTAAACTAATACTAATAATTTAATCGCGAGTTATTTCTGATTTTATGTCATTTAATCTTGGAAGATTATCCTCTCATTATAAATCCTGAAATTAGTTTCCCCATGTATAGGGCTCTATGTTTTGAGTCTTAATCTCAACTCTCTTTTGGCAAAATTCTACCAGTTGCTAATTTGCTTTTACTACATTTAATCAATTCCTTTCTTTATTAAGCTGGTATAGACTTTTTTTAATATAAAGAAACCTTTTTAAAATTATGCGCGTATTAATATTATTTTGAAAATATTGCAAATCTTTACTCCACCGAAATCTTCCTAACGCAGTGTTCTTAATCTGTTTCATTTTTCTGTCCCACCATGACTTGCTGTAGGATAGATTTTTTTTTTATCGTACGCGCATTTTTTGTGCAGTAGATCAATATATACTTAAATTTTAGTAACCGCCAAATTTATATTATCGTTAATGCTTTTGGTGATAAATTCGCGTGACTATTGAATGCACTGACTAAATTCTTAATAATTTCACCCCTGCATATATCAGAGCATTTATATTTGCAAATTTTCTCAAATGTATATGAATAAACTCAAAGTCCACTTGGACCTCCCGAATTTTGACCAGTTTAATTTATGTTAACTTTTTGTCTGTAGTATTATTGTAAATATGTCTTCCTCATGGGTCCGAAGAAATTTTGGATATTATTGAATTTTTTTTATAACTTTTTATATCAAGTGTTCTAGGGAAAAGCAGGACGAAAATAATGCCGCGTTTAACCAACGTTTTTTTTACTGCAGACTGTTTTACAATAAATTGAACTTTGAAGTATAAAAATTAAATCCAAATTTTTCAATCATGATTTGCCCATTCGCACATAAAATAGGTTTTACAACACTTATTTATCTTGGAGTTGATAATACTTTTTATTTTTGAGTTGATAATACTTATTTATCTTGGAGTTGATTTAACATATCTGCGGGAAAATATGTTATTCTTAGTCGTTTTGCAAAAGGGCTATGATAATGTAAAATGTGGTTCTCAACATTATATCCCGTTTTATAATTACGGCCACAGTGAACTTTCACGAAAAGCAGTTAATTTCGGAAATTTCCAAAGAAAATTAACTCATGTACGAATATGGTCAGATAATTCCTCTGCTATCATTATATTGATTTTTACTGTAGGTTATCCGCAGAGCGGCGCATGTATATATCATTAAAGACAAACGACAATTAAAAGTACGCTCATGTCTTTGCCATTGCACAATCATAGCAGCGGTATCAGTAATGATAAAGTTGGACATGAAAACAAGTTAAAATTGTTGGAAATGTGCCGATGCTACTGTCACCTTAAATTGTGGTCCAGTAATGTTGTTGAGAATTGTTCTTGAAATGTTGAACTTAACCCAATTTTACGTTGACGGCCTCTTTCATCTTACATTTTGAGATACTGACCTCTAAAACAAAAGGGGTCATTTACCTATAATAATCCATCATGCAAAGTTTGATGCAACCGGTAGAAATGGTTCTTGCGTTATTAAGTGGAATATATAGTTTACCATTTATGCCCCAGTGATCTTGACCTTTGATCTAGTTACGCCATCAGGTTTATTGAACATCTTCTCAGTAAGTCTAATTATTATATAGAATCAAATTTACTGAGCGGAAAGCAGTGAGTGAAGGACAGGCGGGTGGACGGCAGTACAATTATACGACTAGTACCAATTGAGAAAATAAAAGATATAAGCAACCTTTAAAGATGAGCTGCCATAAAGGCAACACCTCATTCATGATTTCACTCCTTCGTCGCGGCGACTCAAAATCGACTTATATAGGTTTATGTGTTTATTTATTTGGATTTTAAAGGGGCTTGACGTTTAAACGTTGATTTATCTATATAATGTTTCCAGACGCCCCTCTTAAGTATAATAAAATATAAAGATATCGCACCATGGTAAAATTCAGAACATGGCCATTAATCAACATTTTTTCATAAAACATGAATGAAACTTTATTGTCAACTTTATTGCTAATGGGTACTTATGTACCAGTGGTAATTTCTATTTTTAGAATCTTAAAGAATTTGATAGAACATTCAAGAATGTTCCAGAAACGTGATAACGTTGGAGATTTTTCTAGAAAGCTATATTGGCATCAATCTTGTAAATAATTGGTCACATGATCTTAATATGTTATCAAGTAGACACTTGATATACTTAGAACTAGAAAGGACATTTAACAGGATAATAATAATTTTGGATATTTGGAATTGTGATTTAGGTTTTTATATATTTGTTTAACTTTGTAATTTTTAGTTTATTAATTTTGTTACGTTTGTTGCTGGCCTGGTCTTTCTTGTTACGCCTTGCTCGTAACAACTACCAATTGAGACTGGAAAATGATTTGTGAAAACGGGACCAGGTCAAGTGGTGGAATTACCAGGTTGTCATGGTAGACAGAAGCTTTATGTGATCATGGGTAAAATTGCTTACCGTTAGTTTAAATGAAAACATTTTTTCTCGATTTTGTTGAAAGCCTTTGGCTTGCAGAAATACTGCTAAAAACAACCAACTTTAACGTGTTTGGTTTGACCCGGCCGGGGATTGAACCTATGACTTATTTCACCGGGAGCTCTACCGGCTCAAACCCGCAACATTCTGAACGCAAGGCTAACAACATATCTACTACGTCACTTTGCATAGCGGTTCAGGGTAGACATTTAGAAGTCAAAGAATCAGCGAACTAAAGAGATCCTAAGACTGATCTAGAATTGAATGATGTTTAAACGTGCTACAGATTATAGTTTTACAGTCAGATGTCAGGTTGTAAGTCGGCCGTAAAAATATTGTGCAGATTTGAACCCAGGACCCTTTGATCCTAAAGCCCGCTAGACTACCGTTCCCATACATGTCTTACAGGCTTTATACCACTAGCACATCTCAGTTAAATGCACGCTTTCGTTTTGCAGAAAAATCTTCCGTGAGTTTCTTAAAATGAAGTCATTTGGTTTGAAAAGCATGCAATTAAACTAACGAATAGACGAATATAAAAGAAACAATACAAAAATATATTTAGAAAGATTTACATCACATATTTATTTATGTCATTTGAGTTTGTTTAACCTTCATGAGAAATACATTGATCAACCTTTACAGAGAAGTTTTGTTTTTCATAGACCTTTAGCGGTTAAAAAGTCTCTGTTAATGGTTTAGATGTTATCTAGTGTTTGTGATGTATAATTTCCAGTGTAGTCTAAGGCAATTCGCTAAAACCAAGAACAAAAAGGAAAATAAAAAAAGATAGAAACTTACTTAATGTGCCACTTAAGTTCAATCATTGGTCTTTATTTTGTCAGTTACTGTGACAAGAAATTGACTTCTGTAAAGCCACCTATCATTCATAACATTTTGTTCTATTTCAAAGGAGCTTTGTCAGTTACCTGTGCCTGTACGTTCAAATGAATATCCCTGGGTGCTTTCATGGAACGCTTGTATCAAAATGTTATTCCCGAAGTGATAGGCAAAGCAGGCAATTATTCAAATCATGTTAATCCCACAGGTAATATGCCTCTTAATCAAATATTTTTCCGTACTAATTAAATGTTCGTAGCTTTAAGAAATCTATACCAAGCAAGACTCCATTTATCGCTTAACGTCTTCTCAGAAAGACTGTGCCCAAAGCAGAACTTTTGATAATTTCTTATCCCATTATGATTACTCAGTAGAGATTATATTTCTCCCATTTCTGCCCATGTGAGATAAGGAAATTTTTCATGTGAGATCCTATCTCCTATGTCATGTGATTCGTAAAAGAAATAAGTGAATAGTATTTTGTAAATGCGAGAAACAAATCCATCCATTCTTTTATTCATGTAAGATAGCATTATCTAACCCTCGGCAACAGAAATCTACAGAGGAACTCGGCAAATTCTCGTCCCTCAGTTAATTCCTGACCCTTGGGTGGGATATTGCTATCTAACATGAATTCTCATAGTGGATTCTTATAAATCTACACAACATATATTGCCGGATTCTATATCTAGAAATGTTATCCAAGACTGTATAAGCAACATCTAACACGTAATGCAACGGAAACAATATACATGTAGATATAATGCTAAATTCCTCATGATTCTAATAAAGTCTTTGTAATCAGTGTTAATGATACTGTGTGTCACATTGACCTTGACATAGCGGTGACGTAAAAAATGTCCAGAAAATCTTTCTCTCATGTCCTTATCCCTTCTTTTCGCATCAGTATGTCCGTTCGGGGTCACCTTCCCTCCTATTACTGAGACGGTCTGTTTAGTAATATTTGACGTGTGATGACGTACTGCCTTAAAAAATTTGACATACGCGGCGATCATGAATGCGTGGTCGACTAGGTAGAATACTGATAGTACCACTCTCAGGGTTAGGAGAATATTCATTAAATCGCATGTTGACAATCGATGTAAATCCAGGGAACACGAGGCTCGGAAAGGAACGACAAAAGCGACAACTGGCACTATAGAGTGGGCCATCCATATGTATGACGACAGAATTATGATATTTCTTCTGTTGACAAGGACTGTATACTGCATTGTCATGCAGAGCGCCAGAAATCGCTCAAGAGTAAGTCCAGCAATAGAAGCTAGAGAAAATGCTAGACACATTGTGCAGGAATCGTTCTGCTGTAGAACAACAAGTTGTAATATGGCATTCCCAGATATAATATAGCCGACGACAATATCACAACTATTCCATGAAACATAGCATCGTTCAATATGAAATTGTAGGACAGTTGTTTCAGTTGGAATGGCATTTTTTTACACTTGTATAAAGTCATTAGGGGGCCTCCGTGGCCGAGTGGTTATATTCGTTGGCTTGCAATCTCTCAGCCCCTCACCGTTGTGGGTTCGAATCCCAGTCTCGGCACTTCAGATTTTTCAAATGGGGAAGCCTTCCAGCTGGCTTGCGATAGGTCGGTGGTTCTACCCGGGTGCACTCTGTGCCTAATTAGTGCACAGGGGTCCCTCGCGGTCTTCCTCCACCTGTAATGAGCTGGACGTCGCGATATGACTTAAATACTGTTAAAGCAACGTTAAATTCCGATTAAAACAAAAACAAGGTCATTACACCTATACTTTGAAATATAAGGTTAGACGACGATATTAAAATACAAATCCAGTTGATAATTGTTGTCCGTTGGGGTAATTCTTGGTTTGTATTAAGCGCATTCTCTCCATTGTAAGAGTTGTTTATCTCAGTTAAGTTTAGTGGCATGTTCCTTGTCTCGTGAAGTATAACAGTTGATCTGAAACAGTAAGAACAACGTTTAAACAAATGAGAAGTTCAGTCTTAAAAAAAAGTCGACGCATGTTTCCATTAAAACATGAGGTTTTATGAATGGATGTTTAAATCAATCGTAAATTAAAGTAACACTATATGACAGCTATAATCCTGTAACTTATGACATAAATGTTATCTAAATGTGCTTTTTGTAATAACAATGATAATATAAATAAATCTGTATATCCATGTAGAGCCATCATTTTCGGATTTCAGTTTTACTCTAGGAAAGTATTTATTATCTTTTACCCTTAACGTGATATGAATATCGAAAACACATTTCGAGAGTCATACTAAGATGTTGTTATAATTTAGCAAAACGTGGTTTTTGATTCGTTTTACATAGTTCATGCATGTAAAGTGTGGTTTTATTTTTTTGTATCTAAGTATGCCATTAATGTCACATTGTTATATACGCAATTACAAATTTACCGTTTTCTAGACCATTTATGACCGTTCTTCCCTTTCTGTCAGTGTTGATATCCTTTATGACCAGTTAAGTAAAACTGTTATAATACTGTTGTACTTATAACTCAACCCTATCAGAGCGTCTAGTGCTATACAGATATTTCTATCACATTCAATACTTTTACCCAATCATGATAAAATCGGTTGTGCACACAAACTTTACTGCTGTGGTTTTGTCCGTAGTTTTGCATCTTCAACAAAAAATTTTGCAGTGTGAAAAATATTGCCTTTTTTATTTTGTTCTTTACTTTTTTTTATCTACAAATAACGCAGCCTTTGATCTTTTCTTATCTGCTATTTCATACATTTCTCCCTTTGATTCTATTGGTTTCATAAAATTTCCATTCGATGATAGAATGCTATGTGTTTTACGCTGCATATGACTTTCACTTTACCTTGAAAAGTGCATCAGATCCTGTACAAATATCTCACTATCCCCACCCGCTAAAATCGGACCAATGCAACTAACTATTAGCAGACAAGGATATTTCATCAAACTAGATAAGTAGCCTCTGCCTAGATAGATATGTGTTCAGTTCCTTTTGGAGATTATCAAACATTTGAGCTGTTAAAGTTAAATAAAGACCGAAGGAATCATGTTAAACTTTGAACAGCCAAAATGATGTCATATTCCGATTTCAAAAAAATTATAGTGATTTCAAAAGCCGTAAACATACAAATTCTATAGGGGCAAAATGTGCAGAGAATAATTTCAAAAACAACTTTATATAGGGGAAAATGTATTTATAATACTTTTGCTAGTATAAAACATATTCAAATAATGCTTCTCTGAAGGTTTTCTTTGTTTGTTTGGGATTTAACATCGCTTTAACAGTATTTCAGTCATATCGCGACGTCCAGCTCAATACAGGTGGAGGAAGACACTGGGGGACCTCTGTACACTATTTCTGGTACAGAGCGCAACCGGGTAGAACCACCGACCTACCTTCTCTCAAGGTAAATATGCAGGCATGGGTCTAAAGTATTGAATATTTCTTAAACAATGAATTAATCTCATGCATCATGTGCCATTTATTGTGTTGGTTAAAACAATATCATGTTGTAGTTATTCAACAGGGTGATGGATCACGTAACACCAATATGGTGGCGAACCAATTCAAATATGCGTAAACTCATTTTCTTTTAGCAAATAATTAATGCTTTCTTAAAAAGTGTAGCGCAAAGAATAACGTACTGTTCGCCTTTTTAGCAACATATCAACTTTCAAATCGATGAGGTTATCGTGGAGTATCGCGCTCAGTTTTCGAATCGAAACAAAACTGTGTCTTTTGTTCCGGTATGGTACACTTTGTCATTATTTATCTCTAACTGTGTAATTATAATTATAACCTATAATTATAATTATAAAGTATTATTATAACCTCGGGCCTAGATACCCCACACATATAAATGAATTGTTTACTTAAAAGGCTATTATTCATGTATGTAGAGATTGACATTATACTAGTTGAATTCAATCCAAAAAAGCGTTAAGTACTCATTATCAATAACCATTGAAAAAATGATAACCTTTTTGAACAGTGTTGCATTATGCGTCATAGGTTTGTGTCATTCTTTGAAAGGTGTACGGTAATGCATAGAAATATGACAAGGAATGTGTATGACTGAAGATTACAAGTCATTCATAAAATGAAAGCGGTAATTCCTCTGTGAGGTTACTGCCCCCGCAAACCACGGTTTTATTGTTATGCCGATATTGGTAACTATCTCAGTTTTTACATAGTCATTCAGATTAGATTATCAATTTTGATATGTTCCTCACTTCTGTTGATTTCTCAAAAAGTCTGTTCACCTTTTTCATAAATATCACAGGTCGGAATATTTCCTCTTCCGGCCAGAAACTTTAGTTTCAGTAACGTGAAACTTTTCGGTATCTAAATAGTGAGGCCAAGTAAAATGGATTTATTATGTACGGGTCTAAAAATTATCAGTCATTGTCAAATTTAGTCCGCGATCGTGAAAATTTTAGTATATTGCCCTCAAATATATTTAGTTTTGTATCCACTTTTGCAGTATTCGCATGGTATGTTCAACATCACCAACAACATTGTCAGAACGGTCGCTGTATGTTGATGAGAAAGCTTCAAAACATGTCATCATTCACTTTTGTTGCCCTTATACAAATAGAAATATACAAAGGGGGTTTCCTCTAGACAACATTTAGCTACACCTGATTTTGCAATAATTTCAAGCAGTTTGCCTTCTAGCTCTTTCCCTGTAAGAAATGACATTGAATTGCAGCAAATGTATGGCATTTGTCTGTTTGTACGTCAAGAGTTTACCTGGGATTGGAAGATTTGTATCCGTATTTCAAAGTTTATTTACTCAGTTTACATTTTTACACGAAAAAATGAATAGATATATATGAAAAAAAATGAAACCTCTTTAGTTTTAAAAAATAAAATCACTGACAATGTAATCATATTAACGGTTGTGAGCATACTGGACAAATTACTCTTAAGCTATATCTTATTCAAAAAGCTAATTTGCGAAATTTACAATATTTATATATATATTGTTCTTTTAGTATCGTAGTTATCTGTTGATAAAAATATAAATGTTATTGCACTAAACATATATTGTAACTTAAACTAATAACATATTTATAAACTTGTACCAAAACAAAGTATACCTTAATTTGTACGCTTCAATGGCGCATTATGTAAAGTCACATAAAATGAACTTGAGTAATACCATAGCCTGAACTTCCGCAAAAGATTATCTGAATTTTACAGATTAATAGCTGTTTTATGAACAGTACAAATTCCTAAAATTAACAATTCATTTGTGTTTACCTTGCGCATTATAAACAGACTATCGTGTTCTTTAAACAATCTCTTAAAAATGTTGCCATGAAAATATTTAGAGATGTACGAAACTAGTGCAGTTTTTTTGTGAAAGTTGTTTTTAAAAGTCTAAGGTACGCATACAGAAAAAAAGTCTTAACTTGCATAAAACAAGCACTCAGTAAACGGTTCAGAATTATTATCTCAACATTTGTCATTACAAATATCTTAATAACGGGTTCAATACAATGATATAGTTTCGGATGTGAAAGTTGGTCTAGATCAAGTGGCTAATGTGGTATCTACAGAATAAATTGTTAAAAGTCAAGCATGTGTAATTTAGCACATAAAGAGGTGAGGGTAATTTAAAAAATGATATAACTGTTTTTATATTTTCAAATGTTTGATTATACCTTCCGACACTGATAATTGAAAAGATAACTTGCACCAGAATGTGTGGAAGTAGACGTGCGTATATGCTATTATGATTACTCCTACGTATACCCAATTACCGCTACAACAAACCAGTAGTCATGGTAATCATTATAATTTATGTTCTTATGGTTTCTCTATATATTTGCGAGCAACTAAGAATCTGTATCATGTGTTCAGACTACGTTTATATGTAAACATATAACGGCCATTTAGGCCTAAGTGGGAGAATCATAGAATCAAACTCATTTGCAATTTAAGCAATTTAATGTAAGTATATTTTCTCCTACCTCCTTCTCTTCTTCATTCTCTCTGTCTGCCTCTCTCTTTCTACTAATTTATCTCTCTCATTCGATATCTGTTTGTTTCTTTTTCAGTCCTTATCTCTCTGATATATATATTCTTTAAAGACATTGGCTATATCACAAAACGATTTAGCTGTTTCTGTTGATTTATGAATTAACCTGTATAGTTGTATAACGGTTCAATGAAGATTTGAAATTACAATGTGGGCGAGTAGCTTAAAGTCTTGATATGTAATATATAGATAATATTTTTTTTCAGTTTAAGATAATAATTTATATATTCGAGTGGAAAGCAATGGCTTAATTTACACGACTCGCACAGCTAGGAGTGAAACTTTGGCCTTTGCTTTCCTCGAGATAAAATCAGTTCCTATATTTTACTGTAAGAAATACAATTTTTCTTTTTTCTTATATATTCTTGTAAAGTTGTTAAAAAGTAATTTAGTGCCAGATCTGAAGGTACTGAATATTAACTGGCGCCATACGACATTAAGGTTTTGATATCAGATTATGACGGCATCACTGTTTGCAACGCGGCAACTGAACGCATAGCACAGGACTACTTTCTGAAAATGGTAAAAGCGAACCTGGTGAGTGAAATTATCACTAATAATTTTACCGGTAGATTTAAAGGTTATTTCACCGAGAAATACCTATAATTCATGGAAAAGTATACAAGAATAGTTTGTGTGTAATGTAAAATAACAAAAGCAATTATAAAATTCCAATTAAATCATCATGAACAGCATGATGTCTGGTGCTGTACGCAAAGGAAATTCTGTATTAATTACATACTTATTTAGATTAACCTTATACACAATTCGTAAAATATCTGTATAAATCTCACTGCGAAAAATAAAAATAAGTATTTCAAGGTCAAAGTAGTTTAATGGGCAAATTGTCTCGTGGATAATAAAGAGGATGTGGATTCAAATCCCGAAAGTGGCATTTCCTGTGACATTCATTTGACTAGAATCGGGTATGCGCAGAAGTGTTTATTGTATGGAGATTCACAAAGTCTAAAGAACTAGATAAATACATTTGAAATATTGTAAAATGCTTTTGAGTGCCAGACAAAATTCATGTCATGATGATGTTTTTGAGAACTTCGTCACTTCCCTTTTTATGTCTATATATTTAC
>JAULCC010073415.1:0-14640 GCA_032358795.1 Nuttallia obscurata | reverse complement strand
ACTATTGTGATAAACAGATAATTATGTCAATTTGCTGTTTAGCTTTTCCAATTATTTCGAAAGGACACAGTGGTGTAGAGGATATAGTGGCCGCCTGATGTTCGGAAGTGGCGAGATCAAGCCCCGAAGGGGACCTTTCTCCTGATCTTCAATTGTTTGACACCAAGTACTGTACCAACTGTGCTCGAAATCTTCTATACACGCCAAAACCTTTCAACGATATCAAGCTAAAATAAGTTTAAACTGAAACTAATCATTTTAGACTAATTGCTAGTGTAGCATGAACATCATTCTTATTCGTGTGCCTTCTTTAGTAAATTTACGGTTTGTCAAGACCCGCAGTTTTGTACCAGTGGCTTGTGGGTATTTGTTTCGCGTCTTTAAAACATCCTAGTGAAAAAAGAAAAGTTAATGGTAAATTACACCCTCTCATTTCCTTAATTCCGTTTAACAGCGCGACAGTGACTTTCAAACACCTATCGTACCCCCCCCCCCAACACACACACACACACACACACACACTACCCCACCCCCAGTAATTTCGGATAATAAAAGAAAAGATACTATACTGCCCCTGTTGAATATCGCATCTTTCTTACATGACCTTCAATAGATAATGTGAAGGGATTTGACTGAGAAAAAAATGTCACTTACAATTATCACATTTTTTCCACACGCGACTTCACCAACTGACTCTGGGAAAAAACGCGATGACCCTAAAAAGATTCCGTACAGTTACCAAATTATTTAACCTTTATGTAAAACTTGGCAAATCTACGATTACAAACCAACCTTAGCCAAAAAGGACCGGGTCATTCTTTTTCATAACGTATAAGTCCTAACTCTGTTGCTATTGTACATCCTATTTTGTGTATATAATTGTATGTCTGTATACGTAAGAAAGCAATTACTATACCTAACCCAAAGGCAGTGACATATAAGGTTTCCATCATTGCTTGATTACTTCCGCTTATCCTCATTTGTGACAGACTAATAAAATGGTAAACTAATACACTGTCGTGTTTGTCCAACAAAAACACGATTCTACCTCGGTTGGAATTACACCACACTTTAATTTGCTGCAAAGCAATAAGAGAGGTTGCATTTGTTTTTACGGAATCCTATTACGGGTTCATATTAAGGCCATCGTGATTGTGCAGTAGGTGTCAATTAGTGTCATCTTGACTGTGCAGTAGGGATCATTTAGTTTCATATTGACTGTGCAGAAGCGGTCTTTTAATGTCATATTGACTGCGCAGTAGAGGTCAATAAGTGCACTATTGACTTTGCAATAGCCGTCAATTAGTGTCATCGTGACTGCGCAAAAGTCATATTTACTGTGCAGGAGCGGTCAATAAGTGTCATATTGGCTGTGCAGTAGCGGTCAATGAGTGTCATCTTGACTGCACAGTAGCGGTCAATTAGTGTTATCGTGACTGCGCAGTAGCGGTCAATAAGTGTCATTTGACTGCGCAGTAGCGGTTATTAATTGTCGTTTGACTTTGCATAAGCGGCCAATAAGTGTCATATTGATTGCGCAGTAGCGTCAATAAGTGTCATATTGACTGCGCAGTGGCGGCCAATTTGTGTCATATTAACTGCACAGTAGTGGTCAATTAGTACATCATGGCTGTGCAGTAGCGGTCATTTAGTGTCATATTGACTGTGCAGTAGCGGTCAATTTATCATCGTGGCTGTGCAGTAGCGGTCAATTTATCATCGTGACTGTGCAGTAGCGGTCAATTTGTCAACATGACTATGCAGTAGTAGTTTATAAGCGTAACTGTAGCTGCGAAGAAGCGATCAGTTATTGACATCTTGGCTGCGAAGTAACGGTCAATTATCGTAATTGTGACTGCGAAGTAGCGGTCAATAAGTGTCATTCCGGTCTATTTAGTGTCATACCGGTCTATTAGTGTCATCTTGTCTGTGCAGTAGCGGTCATCGTGAATATGCCGTAGCGTTCTATTCCAATTTCAGTTTCAATGGCACTTATGTGATTATGTTTTATTTGTATATTTCAGTTAGGTCATTCTCCGTCATCTAGTTTTAAGTTTCGTTTCAGAGAGGAAAGAGGTTACAAAAAACTCTTCTGTAGAACTCTCTAGTTCTTTTACGTGCTCAGTGTATAGCAATGACACACGGGGAACTGGATCCCGGTCGGTAAGTTTCTCCTGACGCTGGCGAATCAGTCGTTGTGCTAACCCATCTTTCCCTGCGCCAAGGAGGGAAAGTCATTACTACCAATTTCACCCAACCGTGAATCGAACTCACAGCCTCCCGCAAAGGAAGCGGACGCTCTACCACAGAGCTAATCGAGCAGAGAAACGGGTTGCATGTGCTTCCATATGGCCTTGTGATTTGGCGGAATCTGTATTTACCTATTCATGATGTAACAGGAATTGACTCAAGTGGAAGAGCGTCCGCTTCCGATGCTGGAGGCTGCGGGTTCGAACACCGGTCGGGTCAAACCAAAGATTTTAAAATTGGTAATGATGGCTTTCCCTCCCTGACGCTCAGGATTTAGGAGAAGCATTATGACTTGTTCGTAGGACAAAGATAAAATGACCGGCCGGGGATCAGCCCCCATGTGTATCATTGTTATACACAGAACACGTAAAAGAACCAAAGAGCTCCACAGAAGAGTTCTGTGTATCTGCTTCTCTCTCTCTCGCTGGGACGTCCATAAGCCCTAATAGGCAGAAAGTGTCGTAACTGAAATAAACAAACAATGAGGAATCGAACGATCATATGCGTATGAATATATAAATGTTAGCTGCGTAAATGAGACCATTGTTTTTATACTGGACAGCACTTTCATGTTGGTTTTTTTAATTTACGCAATACAAAGTGACGAATTGGGAAAATTGTATGGTATATACCGAACAAATAAGTAACTTTATTAATATTATTATATACCAAACTTCTTAAGCACTTTTTTCATGTACATTAACACGTTCAAAAGTACTGTACAGTAAAACCAAATAAACTTCCGCTGTGTTAAGTGCAGATGTACGTAAATATGAAAATAATGCTTAAATTACTATTACATGTACATGAATTCCAAGAGTATTTATTGTAAATATGTGTTTAAATGTTTTATCGCTCTACATTCACGGAAAACTGATGGAATGGTTGATTGAATATGGTAGGGGTCATTGACCAAAGTCTCACATTAATACCGGGTATGTCCACCTTCAGCATCGAGTACATCCTGAAATATTGGCGCATATAACCGGAAAGTTTATGGTTTCGGCCTGTGGAATGTTGTTCAACTCTTGGATTAAGGCTTGTCTAAGATCACTGATGTTCGACAGTGGAAACGGGCGACGTCGAACACTCTAGTCTAAATTATCCCACAAGTGTTCGATGGGATTCATATCTGGGCTTTTGGAGGGTCAGTTATTACTGAATGCAATGTGGTTCCTGAGGAAAGTCACAGCATCTCTAGTTTATGGTTTTGTGGTATTATAATGTTAAAATAATAATAATGGCATTATTTGGAAAGTTCAAAAGTGGAATGACGTGCCTCACAACAATCTCATCTCATTGTGGGTTTACAAAATCCCATCGATCACGACAAGAGGTGTGCAATTATCATGTGCAATACCTGCCAAGACCATGACGGAACCTCTAACACCCCCCCCCCCCCACCTCCACACACACACACCCAAAAAAGGATCTCGTTCAAGTACACAGCAGTCGGCATAAAGGTCGTTTCTTGTACGATATACTCGAAAACTGTCATAGTTTTGATAAATTGAAAATCTCGACTCGTCAAAGAAAAGAATGCTATTCTAATATTGCCAAGAATTGTCACCTTGCCGAAAGCGAAGTTTCCCTTAGGATCATCTGACGTTTCACTATATACAGACAGGATAACAGTCCCAAATCCAGTATTGCTGAATAAACCTAACATTGAAACATTGAATAAAAAATCTCAATGGGGGCCCGTGTATGTCCGTTGTCGGTATTGTGATATGATGACGGTTATGGCGTAATAGATCTTCCAGAAACAATGCGTAATATTTTCAGTCCGGCGAAACTCAAGAATAAACCAACTACAAAATCTTCTACCTAAACTATTTTCAAATTTGCTGATAAAGAAACTAGATAAGGAATCTTACATCTAAAGCACTGGTGTTAATAAACTCAAACAATTGTGTTGGTAAGGAACAATATAATGTTTATAATTATACTAGGTATTTATTTCTGACAGTATCATTTTGTCATGTGTTGTTTAGCTTGGTTTAGTCTTAAGTTTAAAAGGAACGAAAATGTCACGCAATATGTCGTGCAGGATGAAATCAGCGAAACTTTGGAAACCGACACCAATCACATCAAAACGCCAAGGTTACAAGTCATGTCATTAATGTTTTTCTGAAATACATGTATTTGGTATATGGGTATAAAATCAGAACGCGGATTTGCTGCTATATTTCCAGCTGTACATTTCGCTGATTAAAGAATTGATAGTTTCGTTGTTATTTTCGAAATTTTCAGGGTTAATGTTGAAACTTATATTTTCGGCATCATCTAGATTTTCTGTGATTTTGTAGTTGACGTTTCTGAAATGCTGATGAAGATCATTTAAATTTGCGCATATATCTCCATTTTTTGTTCCACTTAACACTTTCGCGAACTCTTGCGGTAGGTCGGTGGTTCTACCCGGGTGCACTCTGTGCCTGAAAAAAGGTACAGAGGTCCCCTGGGGTCTTCCTTCACCTGTAATGAGCTGGACGTCGCGATGTTGAATACTGTTGAAGCGACTTTAAATTACAAACAAACAAACAAACAAACAAAATTCCAGATTTCACGCGGATTGGATTTTCATAATTAACGAAGTTTCGATATGTTATTTAATTAATACTCCAAGTGATATTTGTTAAGAACAGCTGTGTACTTTTTACCTTTAACTTAGCTTTATTTTCTGTGGATTTCCTTGATTTATATTGAAAACGAGCGTGATGAATTTGTTTTCGTGTCACTTTGCTGTCTTTGCTTTTTGAAATGTTAAAGGTGTTGTCTTCGATTTTGGAAAGGTGAAAAGTGTTGTATTTGCCCTGGAAAGGTGACAATTGTTGTTCTATTAAAGGGAAAGGTGACAATTCTGGTCTTCACCTTTGCAAATGCCACAAATGTTTTCTTCGCTTTGGAAAGGTGACAATTGTTGTTCTATTAAATGAAAAAGTTGACAATTCTGGTCTTCACCTTTGCAAAGGCCACAATTGTTGCCTTTGATTCTGGAAAGGTGACAATTCTTGTTTTCACTTTGGTATAGGTGACATGTGTTTTCTTTTACTTTTGAAAAAATGACAAGAGTCTTTTTGCTTTTGGAAAGATGACAAGTGATATCTTGCTTTTGAAAAGGTGAGAAGTGATGTATATGCTTTTGTAAAGGTGATTACAGTTGTCTTTGCTTATGTTAAGTGACAAGTATTGTCATCACTTCTTGAAAAGTGTTATCTTTGCTTTTGAAGATGACAATTGTTATTATGTTTTTGGAAAGTGACAAGTCTAGTCTTCACTTTTACAAAGATCTCATTTTTTGTCTTTCGACACATCCCCCTTGGTTTGCATAATCGAACGCGTGATCATACAGCGCATCCTCAAATCCTTTTAGCAGTTCTTTTCTGACGTTTTCCACTAATATATAACTCATGTCAATTCGATGCCGATCGGTTTTATCAAAGCAATTATGGATATTTTTAAAATAGCGATTTTTGTGGCTGCGTTGTTTTCAGAAAAAAATACCGATGAAATATTGGACGCTTCCGGTTATTAACGCGAGCTCCCGAATGGCTTCTTTGGGAATCGCCGACAAGACATAGGTCGCGATTCGCACATATGCGGAACGTTGCAAAAAAAAGAGGTTATTGTAAATGCTTCAAATACCATAATTCTGAAAAGGGGACAATTCTTTTCTCCCCTTTATGAAAGGTTACAAGTGTCTTATTTTCTACTGGAAAGATGACAGGTGTTGTCTTTGCTTTTGGAAAGGTAACAAGTGTTTTCTTAACTTTTGGTAAGGTTACAAGTGTTGTCTTCGATTCTGGAAAGTTGACATGTTTTTTTCTGCGATTCTTGAAATATGACAATTCTTATTTTTACTTTAGGAAAGATGACAAAACTGTCTTAACGTTTGGAGAGTTTACATGTGTTGTTTGTATTGTTTTAAATTCTCAAGTGATGTCATGTTTTGGAAAGGTGACAAAGGTTGTCTTTGCTTTTAGAAAGGTCACAAGGGCTGTTTTCGCATTTGGAATGTTGTTTTCCTCGCTTTTGGAAAAGTAACAATGCTTTCTTCGCTTAAAGAAAAAGGTGAAATTTTGTCTTCACTTATGGAAAGGTGACAAGTGTTGTCTTTTCCTTTGGAAAGGTGACAATTCTGTCATCATGTTTGTAAAGGTGACAAGTGCTGTCTTCACTTTTTGAAAGATGAAATGTGATATATTTGCTTTTGAAAAGGTGACAAGTGTTGTCCTTGCTTTTAAAAGTTTACAAGTGTTGTCCTTGCTTTTGGAAAAGTGACATAGTTGTCTTCGCTTTTAAAAGGGTGATATTTTTGTAGTCGCTTTTGGAAAGGTGACAAGTGTTGTCTTTACTCTTGGAAAGCTAACTATTTTTGATTTTGCTTTTGGATAAGTGAAAATTGTTGCATTTTCTTTAGGAGATATGATCATTATTGTCTTTGAAAGGTGACAATGTTTGATTTAGCCTTTTGATGGATGAGAAGTATGGTTTTCGCATTTTGAAAGGTGACGCATGTTGTCATTACTTTTGGTAAGGTGACACATGTTGCTTTCGGTTTTGGAATTGTTAAAAGTGTAGTCTTCGCTTTTGAAATTCAACTACATTTGTCTTTGATTTTCAAAAGGTGACAATTATGATATTCGCTTTTGGAAAAAAACAGAAATTGTTGTCATTCATCATGGAAAGGTTACAAGTATTGTTTTCCTTTTTTGGAAAGTGGCATGTGCTGTCTTCACTTTTAGAAAGATGACAATTATTGTATTCGCCTTTGGAATTGTGAAAAGTGTATTCTTCGAATTTGAAAAGTCAGCAACTTTTGTGTTTGCTTTTGGGAAGTTGGCAAATAGTTTTCTTTGCTTTTGGAAAGGTTACAATTGAGGTCTTTGCTTCTGGATAAACGAAAATTGTTAATACGATTTTGGAAAGGTAAAAGTGTTATCTTTGTTTTTGGAAAGCTGACATGTGTGGTTTTCGCTACTGGATAGTTATCTTATTTATGATAGTCTCTGTTACACTGATACATCTGTCATCAGAATGTAATCTTTATTCGATGTTTTTCTTTGAAATAAAAGAAATAAACCACATATTTTCTCCAAAAAATAATTATGGGATCCGAATGGATTTTGTTTGCGTTTTCAGTTTTGTTGTCTCTCACCGACATCGTGCAGGTCATATGACGACTAAGTATTTTAAATCGGAACTCATCGAGTAATAACGTCATCCGTAATCATTATCGTAGCAACTCGGTCATCTCCGATAAGGTAGGGGCAGTTCAAGTTAAGTTTTGTAAACAAAATTGTCATCTCTACAAAAATACTTCAAATGCATTTGCCCTTGGATAATGTGGAAGACTACCTCTATATATTACATATATTCAAAATTGTATTCAAATTGGCTAAAGCTGTTTCGAATGGGTAACCATAGATAAACAAAACAGTGCTATTAAATGCTCAAGCGTTTGGATGAATTTGGGCGAAAAACATGGGCGAATTCTGTAAAAGATTTATCGTTCAATGGCGGTTTTTGATATATTTGGATTGCACATGTTGATGTTGCCTTTCTGAACTTATTTAAACAAAGAATTAAAGATTGCTACCTGCAGATATGGCACGGATATAAATAATTCATCAAAAGCATTTCACTATAAAAAATGTAATCTCTATTTACAATAGAAACTTACTTAAAGATGGACTTATCTTACAATCTCAGAAGTATTTTATCAAATTTCAAACGTTCAGGGCACAATTCGAATATCATTCGTATGAAAAGCTCAGTAAATTCTGTTTCAAAGAAAGTTGGTTATCAAATAGACCTATTAGTAAATTTTATTAAATATTGTCATCCACAAACGTATCTGATCTTCTACATGTAGAAGATATTTACAATCGACATCTAATCTCAGAGAAACAATCCTATAGCAAATCTGCTAGAAAGTTACTTTTCATTATCAAATTCATCTTGTATATCAGTCATCAATTTGTATGTACTCATGCATGTTTAATACTGGGCCAGAGACCTAAATTACTGAAATAAATAAACTGTCAAACTGTTAAATAAAGAAGATATTACACGATTTCAAGTTAGAAGTGAAAAAAAACAACGTTTAATTGGACTAAACAACTTCACTTTTATTTTTATATCTAATCTAAATCTAGCATGCGATAATACTTCTTTTCAAGATCGTTCTTGTTATAAGTATTAAAATACATGTCGGTCCTTCATACTCGTAATTAAAAATTCAAATCAAAATCAAAAGTTTCCTTTTCAAACAAGATAACGAGGAGGCTTCATCGATTTTATCATCCGGCTGTCCATTAATTATGCAAACGTTTGTACCAGACAAGTGTGTACTTTTGTATATGTCTGTGTTAGAAGACCGTTTAAGTAGCCTATGGCTCTCAGCATCATTACAAAGCAGTCTTTTATACCGTGCAATTAACCGACTGGCAATTACGAAGCCAAGAATAAAACACAAATAAAATGATGGCCAAAACAGCATTCACTATCTGTTTATTGCAAGTTGTATAATTTAGATTTCCGAAAGAAAATAACCATTAAGTTATTTTAAGCCTCCAATTGATGTGATATAATGGAACCAATAAAAACTAAATGTATGGCGTTTCTCCTCAATTAGCTCTTGTGAGACTTTAACTAACCAACCTCTAAGCCCACGGACACACTTAAGAGATACAGGATAAAGATACTGTGTCATTCGTTGCAACCAGATTATCAAAGATAAGTACCATTTTAGTATTAAGCTCTGTAGAACTACATATATTCCAAATCACTTTTTTTCACAAACTTGACCGTTCCAGTGTATGTCTTTCAATATCTCTATGCAATATTGAAATTGGCACTGACCCGAGGTGATCGAATCATGCACCCTGCACAGCGTCTTCATGTTGGAATAATTATGTATTCCAAGTTGTTAAAAATACCTTTTTTGGTACAAAGTTACAGCACAGACATGAAAGCTAACACACGGACAATAAACATAACTTTTACTCTATTTTAGCACTAACCGGGATCTATCCACACTGCTACGGCGACAACGCCCTTAAACAAGCAATTTGACCACGCTACCAAATGCACTTCCGCAGCAACTTCCACGAAAACAGTTTCACTGATCAGACTCTATGGAAGCACGAATGTAGACGACTTTTCTTATGGAAGCTAACATCATAATTGGTTTGCAGAAGGTCGGTGGCTATACCCGGTTGCGCTCTGTGCATGAAATAGTCTACAGAGGTCCCACGGGTCTTCCTCTGCCTGTAGTGAGCTGGAAGTCGCGATATGACTGAAATACTTTTAAAGCTACGTTGAATTCTAATTAAACAAACCAACAATAACATGACAACATACGATTTACGGTAAATATATTTAGGAGTTATTACCCAGCAAGAATAACGTGAATTAGATGTAAAAATAAACATTTTTTGGGGACAATTATACATTATCGTTGAAATGGTCATATTAAAGACCTGCATCGATCTCAAACTTCACAGGAATTGTGACTGTGGTGTGTGGAAAATGAGATCCTCTTTTATTCATAGTGTGTCTTACCACCCAAGGCGACTACACTCCTTTCCTTTTATTTTTTCAGACTTTTAATATAACAGTAGGTAAATTTTTAAGATGCATTGATATACTCGTAACTGCTGTTTGTTTCGCTGATAGAAATAATATGTTTGAAAATTTCATGTTGCAAGACATTTCAGGTATGTTTGCTGCTCATTTGGAATAACAAGTGGGGCTTTACTGATTCAAGCAAATACTAGATTTTATAAGTATTGCACACTTTAATTTAATCATGAAATCTAAAATTTGATTAATGCATTTTACCTTCTTTATCAATAGGTCAAATAATGCAATATGGACCATGCATCGAATGGTAACTCCTGTCAGATTTTGCACCTAAAGAATTCTTCTTGTAATCTCTTGTATTTTGGAATGCTGTATTTTTAAATCTGTGTTTCGTATTCATGGAGCTGTTTTTACCCTAATTTTCAACTATGCCAACATACAGCTGTTCCACTTTAAGAGCAAACAGATGTGCATGTAAGTGTCAAGTTTACATCAGATGAAGTTATACTTATTTAGTGTTACATGTATAATATATGGCATACCGTTGGATCAAAAGTCTAGCTATGTAGGTTCTCCTACATATTTCATAGGTTAACCTACAAAAATAAAGGTTTACCTACAAAAATATAGGTTAACCTACAAAAATATAGGTTTACCTACAAAAATATAGGTTCACCTACATTTTTCTTGACCCAAACTTACATTTTAGACTCGGACTACGAACAACCAATCAGAAAGCGTGTTACATCGGGCATTTATTCACAACATTGCTGACTCCATGGAAACACGAGATTACGGTTGTATGTGTCTAACGTTTTTACCCTGTGTTCACTTTATCATATTATAGTGATTTTGAAATACCTAAAGCTTGAGCTTTTCAATAAAATACCGATACTTCTAGTCTCCAATATTTAGGCCTACTTTTGTTAATAATGATTGCAATATATAATAATGATACTAAAATATTACCGCTGTTTATTAGTTACCGGTGCAATGATACTAATACAATTTGATCGCTCATGATTAAATACATAGGCTACGTGATGAAATCGAATGATGATGAAAGCAACGTGTTGCATTTAACATACTGCGTTTGTGTGTATGTTTTGTGAATTCAGTGTAATGATTCAAGTGTGTGCAATAAGTAAATATATATAGGTTATCTTTGGATGTATCGTGCGATTTGATTGTATAAGCCAAAACCCATTCGTAGTTTAATTCGTTTTGTACGTTTAGCTGCTGAAATTATAATTTAAACATGAACCTAAAATTAAAATTGTAGGTTCACCTACAATTCTATAGGTACACCTATATTTTTTCAGGTGAACCTATAAAATATGAAGGTAAATCTACATATTGTGTACTTGAACCTACATATTTTGTAGGTGAACCTACATATTTGTAAGTTTAGCTCCTAAACTATTAATTTATAGATGAAACTACAATTTAAAGTGTAGGTTCACCTACAATTTCTAAGGTAAACCTATATTTATGTAGAACTTACATATTTTGTAGGTGAAGCTACAAAGTCTGTAGGCGACCCTACATACTGTACATAGGTAGACTTTTGACCCTTTCGGTACGCCATAATATTATTGTATTATCAAAGTTAATCTTGATTTCTAACAGTTCATCTTCACTGGTATATATCCCTGTGTCTGCTGTTAACTAGTTTATTCATCGGAGCCAACTCGTTAATTTATTGGATGACTGTATCGTTGAGTCCTTTTAGTCTGTCAATTCACAAATCAAGTTCATCAAATTTACCTCACCTTTTTTTTACATAGCTTCTTTCATCTCAACTTTTTCTTTACATACTAGTTTTCATTTCCGGTGTTTAATTTTTAAGGTCATTTTGATTACGTATGTTTGAAAATGTCTTACTAATTTCTAAACCCAAGTCAGCTTCAACTTTTACTCAAATTTCCCTCTTGAACATTATGTTGTAAGACGATAAACTATTTCTGAATTAATTCATCCATTTAAAAAAAGTTAATGTTTTTTAACCAAAAACTGCATGATAATATACCATGCCATGTGCGTATATATTGTATGCAACCATCTCTTTAAGTCTTAGAATATAGAGGGTTATCTAAATAATGAACTAAAAAAGTAGATAATACTGATGAATCAGATAAGGACTCAGTGGCAATATTTATTCATGTTTAACGCTTAGCCTGCTAAGTGCGACCGTGATAGAATTTGCATACAGCTTGGATCCAGGGCAGACGCCGAGTAACATTGCGTCTGCTCCGGATCTAAGCTGTTTGACATTTTGCCAATTGTTTCTGCAAATATTGGGCGCATCCGATGACTTTAAAATTCCAGTTAGACGACAGATTCAGTAGACGACAATTTTTCAGCAGACTAAGGGTTAAAATTTAAAAAATAAAATCATTCATTTCTGTGTTGATGTTTTAAAGCGCTCGTTTAATCAACCGCTTCATCATCAGATATTATTTCAACATGTTTGTTGATATATCGGTCCTTTTTTCTCGAAGCGACATTATTGATGTGTTCTTCGCCGGGGACTGTTTGCTTTGGTGTATTCGAACTACTACCTACAGGGTCTGTATTCCAAGCGTATCGGGGACAGCCGGGTAGTTACGCTTTGCGTAATGCTTAGCCTAAATCTTGAGCGCCAAGGAGGAAAAGCCATTAATACCAAATTTCAAAGACTTTGTTTTGACCCGGCCGGGAACTGAACCCGCGGCTTCCCGCACCGGAAGCGGAGGCTCTATTACTGACTAAACCAAGAGTTCGACATATTGCTGTTTAAAATTTTCAGTTACTTTCGAGGATGTCAGATGATCCTGTTCAAGGTACCCAAGAACACATGATGATGTCAATTAAAAGCTTGGATTACTATGGAATGTGGCTTATTTTACGGACCTTTTCAATATAGTGTCAATATTACAACTGCTGCTTTAGAACACGAATATCATTTTTTGTAGTTGTCCTTGCTATAAAGACCAATATATATAAATATTAAACAGAACATATAATATTAATTCATCGATGTATAAATTTGTATATTTGATAAAATGCTATGACAAATTATGTGTCATAGTCAGAACTAATCGATAACGACTATTCTATAAAAACCCATTACCTCAGATTTAAAATTACCGTGCCTCATAAAAAATCTAGACTCATTCAATAGCGTTACACTCAATGTGAATATTACCGGTAAAACAACATAGGTGACCGTATCATTTTTAGTCCCCCACCCCTAACCCTCTCTCAAATTTATTTCAAATTTTGTAATTAGACTCTTTACTCACTCAATAATAAATCCTTCAAAATTAATTTTATGAAATTGGAAATAATTGTATTGTCAAAAACAATATTTTTAAAAAGAATCCCTCTGTAGGAGGGTTAGGGATGGACCAACGACACGACCACCTATGTATAACAGTTGGCAGTTGTTATAAAATGTCTCTTTTGTAAAATATTTGCGTATGAAATTATTCCAAAAACGATATGAGAGAAATCTAAACACGTGACAAATGACTTCTCCCTTGCACATTATAGTCATTTGACCAGTGACTGCAACTTCGACGAAGAACTAAATTTCGGTCTTCCTCTCAAAACCATTTTCTCTAACATAAGGTGTCGATTCAGGGGCCTTGGGCGCCCGGGGCGGAGTTCGCCGCCCCAATATATTTCGGCAAAAAAGGCGATTTTTTTTTTTTTTGATTTTTTTTTAGGTTTTAATTGTCACAAACTGTTAGTCTCAACTGGTTATCTTCTGACCGCCAAATAAGTTTGTTTTTGTAATTGACTGAATAGGTGTATACAGTTATGTCTTTAACTGACTATCTTTTTTACAGGCGGGAAGATCTTAACATTAGTAATAATTTAGCTAAAGCGATATTTTAAAGTCAAATAATTACATTTACTCAAAGTTGTAATAAGGTGAAACGCATAAGAATTTAAATGTCGACTTCTTCGATATTCTTTCTAATCTCAACATAGCTAAAGCTAATCAACCGCAGGACTTTAAATTTCCTGAACGGTCATTTGGTAAAAAGAATCCTGAACAACGTCCATTCAATGCACAGTGGTTCAAATCGCACTCTTGGCTTAATTTGAATCAGGCTCTATTTTATTGTATTGTGATTTGCTCCACATTACTAATGTGCTACTGGCATACTGATGCATTCAGTTTGTGTGGTTATTCTAATTCAAATCACTATTTATGCTCTTAGTAAAATTATTCTTTAACACTGAATGTTTAAGATTATTTATGAGAATCATACAGGGATTCTAAGAATGCTATTGTCGAATTTGGTTGACCTGTCAAATGCGTACAAATTATACAGTCAGTGTACACGGTATTTACTGTCTTTTTAAATAATTAGTTTCATATTCAAAATTTATTTTCTTTAAACATACGGTTACCACAAAAGATGAGCTCAGCAATGCATGCATAATTGACAGGTCATTAAAATTGGATAATACCTTGCCTCAATTACGAGAGAATCCATCGGAAAAAATAAGTCAGAAAGGCTGGGAAAAGGCTCCATTTGCGATACCCATTTCTCATTTTCACAGATGGGAGGGGACACCCCTCCCATACCCACCCCACCGCCGCTCCAATGCCATCACCCACGTGGCGCCTCTGCGTTTTGCGAATGCGATAGTAGTTCAATTTGACTAAGGTCAAGATGTTGGTTTCTCGTAATGACTTGGGGTTACACATTAAAATATTGAAGACTATAGGTCTGTTAAATAAAGCGGTAAAACAACAGAATTCCGATCTATAAAAAGGAGGAATCTTAAGTGGGAGTTATTTCCCTT
>JAULCC010073304.1:0-14640 GCA_032358795.1 Nuttallia obscurata | reverse complement strand
AGTATGTGAGTTATGCGCCGATTTTGACAATGAAAATTGCTAAAACACTTAACTTTCTCACCCGTTTTATCAAAACTGTAAAGTGCAGAAATTAATGACACTTCTACATTGATTTGTTTTCTACAACGTAAGAAAGCAACAGAAAAAAGATGAAATTGTATACGAGTATATAAACATTGCCGTTAAATGTTACGTAAGCTGGACGGTAAGATTTCTTTTTACGGATATTGCAAACGTAAAATGAAACTAAATGTTGTTTTCGGTGTTCTTTCTCACTTATTTCATTCGTGGGAAAAAAGTATTCAGCTTCAGTGGGTTTAGATTTAGTTTTCACGAAGATAGCAGAGATCATTTACATGCTGATACCACACTTACGAACGCTATAATTTAAAAAAACTCTAAAGTGCAAGAAAACTTTTATCTATGACGTTCTCTTATTTGAACATATTGAGCTGTCATTTTGACGCTATTCATTTAACAAATATCTATTAAGAAATAATAAGATCGTACTTGTTTCTTATTTTTTGATTAAAACGGATTCACGGATACATGTTTGTATAATAAATAATGTAAAAATACTCTATACTGCCCGTTTATGTTGTACGTAAAGGTAAAACACCAAGAATACTTTATATCATGCCCTTTTTCCCATTTTGCATTATTATGTGACGGAAAAGAAGCTATATTATGTTGCTTAGTCAGGACAGCTTGATCTATCAGATTTTTTGTGTGTTTCGGCGACTATATTGTTATTTCGTTTCTTTGTTTGTTTTGTCTGACTTTGAAGGTCATGCATGTTCAACCTTTAGCCTGTTAAGGGCGACATTGATAGAATTTGCTAAACAGCTTGGATTCAGATAAGACGCCAAGTAACTCGTCTTCGAATTAGATCAAAGCTGTTTGACACTCGACCAGTGTTTCTCCAAATATTGGGTTATTCTAATGAGTTTTAAAATCTACGCAGACGACAGTTTAAGCAGACGACATTTGTTCAGCAGGCTAAGGCTTCAATACAATGTCCTGTCTGGTTTTAACGTGTGTATGATACTCACCTTACACGTGTGAACTACGTTAAAAGGTAATATAAGGATACGGATGTTGAAATGTAGATATACTGCATAAACAATGAAACAATTTAACTGGGAGGGTTCATAGAACTTTCACTCGTGTAATATGTTTGGGTTTCAATGATAGGTAAACAATAAAGTGTTGCTGTTTTTTTCCTTTGTAAAAATGTTAATATATCGTTAAGACGGATAAGAAAGCCTTATAAATTTTGTGATCTAAATTCAGCGGCACAAACCGTTTCATTATTATCTTATCTTAAACCTTAGCCTGCTAAGGACGATTGTGATAGAATATGCAAATAACTTGGATCCAGATTAAATTCCGGCATCTAATCCGGATCCAAGCTGTTTGACACTCGGTTAATTGTTTCTCCAAATATTGGGCTAATCTGGTGAATTTTAAAATACAGACAGATGACAATAAGCAGACGACATTTTTTTCAGCAGACTAAAGGTTATATAAGACCCTGTGCAGACGTTAAGAATTTAGAGAAAACAAATGTTCAATGGAGACATTGTTTACAAACAAGAAACAGGAAAATACACAATTACAGAACAAGTCAAGTTGGCATGATAACTAAAGCTATGGCAAAAATAGATACAAGACAAGAAGAGGACGAAATTTTCTGCAGTTTTGAAGTTAGGACTTTCATTTCAAAACCCGTGTTTAAACTAATATGGTGAAACGATCAATTCCAAAGAAATAATACTTGAAAAAACAATATTTTATAAAAGAAACAGTTCTAATTATATGAAACTCACTTTTAAATTGAAATGAGATAATGGCAGACTTTGACGTTCAAATTAGCAGAAGATGTAACTCTATCTTTAGAAAGACAACTATTCATCCTGAAATGTTAGCGTGTATGACATGAATGTCTAAGATTAAAATCCATCTAAGGATGCCTTTAATTCCGAGTTCTATAAACAAAAAACACACTTAGGAGCGATATAGGTCACTTTCATTAACGTTCAGTAAATGACGGCTATTTAAAGGGATAATTATTAATCGAGACCTAACAAGATTTTTCACCAGGCAGATAGAAGAGGGGCACTATTAGATTTTATCTGATAAAATATAAAAAAACATTAAATTCAAGATTCAACAAATTTTATTATGTAGCGAAAACAAAACATGTTTCTTGCCACGTGATGCAATGAACAAAGTATAATGATTCACACATGACAAAGTTATGCATAGTTAAAGGAAAAAAATCTATACGATAAAAATAGAAGAAATAACAGCAATATATATGACCCCCTTCCCCCCATAAAAAACAAAAACAACAACAACAACATACAAGCACAAACACACACACACACACACACACACACACAGATAACCTACAAGCTTACGTGTTTATATTAGCCCCACACGCATAGAAAGCATGAGGTTGAACATATATCACCTACGCAGATATACGGTACTTTAACATTTTTCTGACAATACAATACGTATATAATAACGATAACCATGAAGCAAAAATTATTATATCTTAACTGTAAAAAAGAGAGAAATACTACTATGTGTTTACTAGGCTTTGTCTAACTGAAAGGGCTTCATTAATATATTTACATATATATATATAGGTATAAGTATCCATAAGACATAGAAATTTAATAAAGCTCGGTCTATTGCGATAGTATTTTTTTAAATAAATTTTAAACGAATTTCCTATAAGCACCATAACATAAGATTAAGTGGTATTCGTCTTCGATATCGCCTGAATTACAAATTCGGCAATATAGTTGGTTTCGCTCAACCCTGTTTGTAGCGTAACGACCGGTTTTCTATCCTAAATTGTGGGACGACAATCTTATTTGCGGGGGATTTCATCAAGGTATTTTGCAAAACAAAACAAGGTCTTCAAACGTTTATACAAGGACAGAGGCGAACAGTTATTAACAGACGTGTGTCATGACTGAATAAATTGGTAAATTAATGTTTTTTTTTAAATACTACATAAAATTTATTCAAAACTACATGGTCTTGGTAAAGCCATATAAGTGAAAAACCAGTATTATCTAATAATGCTTTGACATGGAATGCCTAATGATTTACCACGATAAACACCAGTTAATAATGATTGATATAATTGTTGCACAATTATATTTTCGAAATATACAACTTTTGCCAAATACTTAATGGTACGGACGTATCTGTTAATATATAAAGTGTATCTGCCTAGTTCACCATGTTGCTAGTGGACTGCTTAACATGCAAAACATATTTACAAAATTTTAAATGAACCCTTTCGATTTCTTTATTTTTACTAAACCCCAAATTTCGCACCCATGATTTAATGTAGACGTAACAAATGCATCAAACAAATGACAAAGCGTACTTGATTTCAAGGAAATTGTGCGTGTATTCACACATAATGCGTTAAATGCTCTGATGCCCTTTACAGCTAGGGTTTCATGGTTTGCTACAAAAGAACCTGTGTAGTGAAAACAGTGCCCAGGTTATTGAAGTTGTCAACTATTTCTATACATATATTATTATATTTCCACTGTTCATTTACTTTGATGGATCCCCGTTTTTTAAAAAACATAATTTTACTTTTTGTCTGGGTTAACTTCTAATCCCCACGTTGTACAATATTCTTTCTTAAGATCAAGACTGTTTTGAAGATCAGCAACATACTTACTAACCATGTCATCTGCAAATAACATAAGTATGAAAGGCATTTCCTCTTTAGTGACCCCGGAATCTACGTCATCAGCAAGAAATAGTTCAAGATATTCTAGAAACAGAGAAAATCATATCGGTGATATTACCTCCCCTTGTTTAAAGCCTATTGCTCATTCAAAATAGTCAGATTATGTTTTACAGCTTCTAATGCGGGACTTTACTTTACTATACATATCCCGAATGATTCTCAAAGTTTTTCCTCTGATGTCTAAATTGTAAAGTTTATACCAAAGACCTTTGCGATAAATTCTCTCAAAAGCTTTTTTAAAATCTATGAATGCACATGCTAAACGACCATTATTATTTAAGACTTTACTGGCAAGAGCATTTAAAACAAAGATTGCATCTGTTGTTGAACGTCCCCTCTTAATTCCAAATTGAGCATCACTTATAACATTATGTTTTCAGTCCAATCAACTAACCTTTTATTGATATAACTATTGAATAATTTTGAAAGGCAACAAACTTAAGTAATACCCGTGAAATTAATTATTGACATCTCTGGGAGATGTATGTTGTTAAATATATTCAATAGATGAGACATGAAAATATCCAATGCCTCCATAAAATATTCCTTTAATAATTTATCACCGCAAAGGATTTGTTTTTCTTAAGATGACGAATAGAGTATGTCAACTCGTAAGCAGTTACTGTACTATTTAGTTCATAAAATATAGTATCACTATCGACAAACTCATAAGTGTCACAAAAAGAATCAGCATCATCATTCTTAGCAGTGGACAAAGACAAACTCATCTTAGAAAAATACTCATAAATTCATATTAACTTATATTGTTATATTTAACAGCTTTCTTTTGTTAGTAAAATGTTTCCAAAATCTCTAGGTTTGCAATATCGCCAGCGCTCAATTTCTTTCATCTTGTTAGTCTCGAATTTCCTCTTTCTTCGATGTATCAGTCGTTTATATGTTATTTTATTTTTACACATATTGAGTCTATTTATATCACTTTGCTGCATGTTATATTATCTTTATATTTGTATCTATGCCTTTTGCCATTTTGCAATCTCCATCAAACCATTCTGCCGTTTAACACATCACATTACCTGTATATGGAATATTGTGTACACTATGGTGCTTATAAAAAAATGGTTCAGCAGCACTTTGTATTACAAGGGAGATTCCGTCTTCTTAAACCATTTAGACGAAACGCGGACGTAAAGGAAGCACAAACGAAACGGAAACGAAATGGTACTTTTACTTTTACTTTTAATGGTAATTAAGAAAAAGATGTCAATTTTAAGCCATTGATTTAGCAAAATATAAACTAAAGTTTTTTTTAAAAAATCGTAACAGCATTTAAATATTTTCTTTAAACGTGTCGAGTTGTGTCTAATTTGAGTGGAACATACACGCCTTCATGTTGCAGTATCGGTCCTTGATTATGTAATCTGTTAAGTTTTGTCTTTGCTCTGGGAATATTGTTTATTAGCCATTTCCTGTTAGCACCCTTCTCAGTGTGATTAATTAGTGCTAATTAGACCTCCCTTGACTGTTACATTGTTTTTCTCACTGATTGGGTAGTGATTGATAAGAGTATGTCATTTGATAAAGGCTTGCCATATATATACATGTTTTAAGATGAGACAATAATAGAGAGTCTAACTATCCAGACTGAGTCCCTTCATCTACATGTAAGTAAAATATTATATATGGAAACAACTTGGTGTTATGAGGTGTGGGTAGAGAATGAAGGAATGTGAGCTGAGTTGGATCTGTGTTTGGGTTGTTGGGTATTTTGTCATGTTATAAAGGGTGTTTTTCTAACTTATTTTCTTATGTGTTAATTGAATAAGTGATTTTTTAATGCAATTCAAAAGACTGATATAAACCAATTAGTTAGAATATAATGTGGTTTGAATAACATTCATTGCTGATGTTTTTATTACTTGTTAAGGGACAATTCTTATATCTTTATTTCATTTTTGTTTGTTTTTTTAGTTTCATATCCAATCTATGAATATAGATCTGTCATTATTAGTGAAATAAAAATCGGCAATGTCACACCGTTAGGAGACACTTCTATTCATAGTCCATTAAATTAACTTAATTCAGAAGAAATAGAAGAAAAGCCAATTGTTACTCAAAATTTGATCTTGTAGTAAGTTACCGATTAAACTTATGCTGCATATCAGCCCAATCTACATGCAAACAGAATAAATTTGTGACAACTGACATCGAGTAAAAACATCCCTACCGTATTTTCACCCTATTTAATGTTTGATTTCACACCTTATCTACATGTATTTACCAATTACAGCTTGATAATCTGTGCGACCATCAGACAATTAGGAAGTTGATATGATGGGGTCTCCACATAATCCTTACAATACACTGGATAGATGTATGACCTTTGGGGATTGAAGTCTACATGTACCAGTTGTTCACAGCTTGATCCCAAATTTAATGGAAGTCAGTACTAGAGTAGCCATTGAATGCCTTGAACACTTGTGATCAGGCATTGGAACTACACTTCGCATTTAAATTGTACTAATAAAACAAAAGTCTGCCTTTAATTTGAACAGATGATATACTACACATTGTATTTACAGGAATATAAATAAAATAGGACTTTAATGTACAGTAGATGCTTGAAATAACGCTCAACTACCCGAAGGCGAAACAAACTGGTTCCCCGATCGTAATATGCGTCACGACAGGAAACCAAATAGACGCAACGGAAAACGATAAGCAAACGGAAAACGGTAAACGAAATGGAACAAACGAATGGAAGACGGTAAAACGGAAACGAAACGGCAACGAAACGCAAACGAAACCGAAACGAAACGATAACGGAACGGTAACGAAACGTTACGGTAGGCTAAAAAAGACTAACCCCCCCCCCTGTACATAAGTGAATTTCTCAACATGTTCATTCACATCATCTCTACTAATAGGATTAAGATCTAAAGTTATATAATTTAATAGAGGTAGCTTCCCTATAAGAATGCGTCTAAACTCATCGCATGGCTCACTATTCCACTGAATACGTGTATGAAAGTATTCCTCTTTATCCTGTCTGAAAACTGCACAACAGCGTAAACCAAATGATAAAGGGGCAGACCATTCATGAAATACCTGAACTTTAATACTATGAATTAAACTGAAATCCCGTTCTCTCAATACAAATAATCTATAACACTTGCCCCCGTTGAGCATGCATATGTGTAACTACCCTTGTGGTAGTAGTGGCTTCCCCTCATGACGCTCAGGATTTAGGGTTAGCATTACGACTAGTTTGTCGGTGTCAGGATAAAGTGACCGGCCGGGGTCAGCCCCTACGTGTAACAGGGCTATACACTAGGCAAGAATTACCCCCTTTACACCGAACTCGTTCTCACTACGTTCTTAAATTGTAGCCGAACGAGCTCAGTCTGTGTTCAAACTTGAATGGGCGTAGTAACAACCTTTTAAGGTCTGATTACGAACTTCATGGACGAGATCGGACGGGTTTGAACGGAATGGTGTTCCAGAACATTGAGTCTGTTCAACATTTCCGGGCAATCATCCCGTTCTGTGATTAGACGGAGTTGCAAAGTACAAAAAAAACGAGATGGTCGTTCTACGAACGGAATTGCTGTAGTTGGATCGTAAGCGGAACGAGTTATGACGTGATGTGATCGGATGTAAACTGGTTGTACTTGTGCACACCGACCGGGTTCATTTGTAGCTCGTTTATACAGTTCACAGAAAACCTCAATTACGCATAACGTCCTTTGTGCGTTGTTTTTCCGTCTAAATAAATAAAAAGAAAATAATAAGTTCTAAACAAGTTTGCTAGCCGTATACAAAATGTTCTAAAAGTTCGTAGTAGGTTCTCAGTACGCTCTATATCTAATGAATACGTTAACTGCGTTCTTACGCAGTTCTTACAATGTCCATCCCGTTTGCAGTATGATCAGACAGGGTATGGTACAGCAACGGGCTGTTTAAACACTGGTTCATCATTTGGGCGCATTTATTTTACGCCTTGATCCATGAATAATCTTGCAGCTGTTAACATTTTTAAAGATGGCTTCTTACAATTTTTGTTGGAAGCATAGCAAGAATACAATGAGTTGGTATGGCGAGAGAGAAGAAGTCAAATGCAGGAGAAACAACACCCTCATCCTATCCTCTTTACTTCCAGACTCAGAAATGGGCTCAAGAACTGCGAGATGATCTGGACATGCTTCAGCTGAGCAGGTGCTTGGGATTAGTTTAGTAACCGTATCTCTATCAAGCCCTGTTTGTCTGGCTCTATCTTTCCTTGGAGGCATGGTGATCACAAGGATGCAAGATGGTTACGATGTTTGTCACAGTTGTTTTGGAGTACATCTTCACAGTTTGAAGCGGTGAACGAGAATGAGAACTGGCAAAAACAATCAATCAATCAATATATTTTATTGCTTTAAACATTACAACATGTTTATAGCAAATACAATATAATGCATACTATGACATCTGAGTGGTACATTTGTGTATAACATTTTTCAATTGATACCAAAAGTCTTTTCTGAGAAGCATTTATTCTGTACATGGAATGAAAAGCTAAATTTGAAGAAAAAAGAAAAATTAGCTAATTAGACTGATTCCTTAAAATTATAAATATCGTTACAGGTATATTTGTCCAGGTTAAAAATGTCTGAAGTGTCTGGTATGATGATTTTACTTTTCTTGCTATTCTCGTGCAATACTACATGTGCATGTATTACATTCCAATCAGGTGTGGTTATTGTGTATTGTGTAGATAGAATTCACCGTAAAATGATATTTTATGAATGGATTTACTATCGTTGAATGGTAAGATAAATTTCTTATGTGTTTGTTTTTTCTTGGTGATGTACAATTATTCATGAAGGACTATGCTTATTGGAGTTGAGAAGTGTTTAAAACATTGGGCATAAGATGTGGCGATCGATAAGATGTAATAAGAAGGGAAAAGAAGTATATGTTTGATATGCGGTAGTGTGAGCTTTATTATTCGACTCTCAGTTGGTATGCGTAGTAGATGTATTTGGCAAGATTGGTTATCACCCGTTTTGATTTTTCTGTGAGTAAATTCCTTAGTTTTTGTACAGAGGGCCATTTACAATAGTACTTTTTAAAATATTTCTAAGTTCTCTATATTTAGGGCGTAAAAACGTACTGGGTTTTTATAGCCGTGAGGTCCAGACGTGAAAGCTATTACGTTATGAACGGACTAGGAACGAGATGAGGCTGTTCTCAGAACGAGTTCAACTGTCTTTGAACATATATGGTCAATTTACGAACTAGTTAGAACCGGATTTCGAAGTAAAAGGAACGTATAAGAACTTGCGAACGCCTTCTAACTGACTAAAGACGAGTTTGGACTGGTTGGAAACGGTGTAACGGGTAAATTTTACCCGATCTGAACGTTATATGAGGGACTGTAGATGGGTTAAGGACGAGATGGATGTATTGGGAGCTGTTTGTGAACTATGACCGTATTATAGACATTTTCCTGCTACATACACACTTTCTAAACGGTTAACAACCCGTTCTACTATTTTTAAGAACTAGTTTAGTGAAACTCAGCCTAAAATTTAAGAACCATAGTTTTCTACAAAAGAGTTCTGTGTATCCACTTACCCTCTCTCTTGGACGTCCTTAACCTTTCATCGCCATAGACAAAATGTATAACCTGTATAACTGATATAGACCAATGTAAGAATGAGAGAAACTGCTGGTTACATTCTTTGAACTCCTAACCAATCAGAACAATGTCTTCTATAACAGTTTTCTGAATCAACGAAATAATGTTTAAGCAAATACGTTTAAGCAGACATTTGCAAACTAACAGCCCAAATGGTTAATATAACTATTTGCCAGAGTGAGTAAATTTTAAACAATACTTATTAGGTCTAACTTCTCTGCAAATGGTTGTTAATTGTTCTATCAAAACAAGAGGTGAGGCTCAAGTAATTCAGAATGAACAAGTAAACCTAACAATGCTACGAATAACTTAAACACTCCTTACTTTATCTAACATCTTCGCTAGTAACAGGGAAAGTTCCTTCTAGATAACAAGGTTGGGTACCAGACACTGAAGATCGATAATTAGTATAAATCAAAACACTGAAAGTACTGATGATGGATTCAACCTGTGAAGCTGGGATAGTGAAGGAACTTGGTAACCCATGTATATTCAGAGCATAAGCTTCAACAATGTAGAACTTTCTTTTTTTAAAATAGTTTTCCATTAACTATAAGCATGGTTCTAGTAGCAGCATTACCATAACTTAAACATGCAGCAAGAATGGCATCTTCAATGCTAAAGTATGATTCAATACTTCTTTATTTTCCTCATGTAAGCACTTGATGAATTGTTGAGAACATTATAAAGAAGGACATAAATAAATATGACGAAGATGTATCCAAAGATATGGTTAACATCTTTTCTATTGAAATATGGAAACTGACTTAGGAGAATACAATTTTTTCTAAACCTTTTTGTATATCACAAAATTAAAATTCAAACATGAAACACAAGAGCTTTTTTATTGTTTTATAAACCTTTATAAAGTCAAAATGGCAACAGGATTATAGTCTTACTCAACCATTATATGAGCATCTTCTTTATATAGTCATGTGTGAAACTCTGTTGGTATGGCTTCTTTAAAACGTCAAAACCACGAAATATAACTCATCTCAATGCCTTCGTGTTTAATATTTATTTCCATTCAAACAAAAACTGGACATCAATTAATGTTCCAAAGACCACGTCCTTTAAATAGCTCAATATCCATGCTACCCGAAATGAAATTCTCAAAATCCATGTCACATACAACTGTCAAATAACATGAAATTCAATTTAAACAATACATAAATAACTTCAAATGATGAGTGGAAACAAAAAACAAATGCACAAATGTGGTAATACATTTAACGTACATTTACATGTACAGGTACATTTACTTGTTGTTTTGGTCTACTAATTGGGGTCGAAAAAGTATGGGGCGAATAACCATAAATAAGAAATTCAGAAGCAATACAATTATTATGCAATATAACAGCACTAAAATGTTTACAGTACTTTAAAACTGCTCATATATTACTTTACCATCAAATAACAATCAATATGGGTATGCATTGTTTATCGTTATGTAACAAAGACAGCATAGAAACGTTATTACTTACATTTGGGGGGAACTATTGTTCTATTTATCTAGAGCGATATATTATAAACATACAACGACATTAGTATTCAAATGCGCCATAACAAATGCCGAGTGATTATGTAATATAACTGGGACAACCATATGAACATTGCTGGTAAGTCACATATATCGAGCATTGCAAATCAGTCGTTCTAATCATCGACCACGCAAATAACGCGAATTAGCCCGTACCAAATTTTTACGCCAAAAATATTCATTCGCCTTTATTATGTTTTTAACAAATAAACTCTATTGCATAATTTGAAACAGCATGTGATGCATTCACTATTTTTTTTAATAGAGGACATTAACATAGTAAATTATGACTTGTAAACCACAAGCCACGATTACGTTGATACCTACTTTTCCTCAAAAAGCGACCAAAAGCTCGAAAAAACTAGCTTCGCTGACAACAAGTGTTTTCAGAATTAAGCGCATTTACCTTATTCATGTGTATGTGTTTAGTTTAAATTTTGAATTCTTTTTACAGCTTATACACTCTCGTAGGCGCGGATAAATTCCATCATACCCGCGGATATTTGTTTGTTTATTTGGAGTTTACTGTCGCTTTAACAGTATTTCAGCCATATCTCGACGTATAGCTCATTACAGGTGGAGGAAGACCACGGGGGACCCCTGTGCACTATATCAGGCACAGAGCGCACCCGGGTAGAACCACCGACCTATCGTAAACTAGCTGGAAGGCTTCCTCACTTGAAAAATCCGAAGTACCCAGACCGGTATTCGAACCCACAGCGGCGAGGGCTGAGAGATTGGAAGTCAATGACTATAACCACTCGGCCACGGAGGCCCCCTTACCCGGAGATAACCAACCTGTCCAAACGGCTGACCAACACCTCACCTTCTACAGAATGGACCCACTTTGAAATGGCAAGAATCTTGATAGCAGTAGTAAGAATTGAGTGAGTTAACACTTCGATGTCCAAACGTGTAAAAACTCCAGACATTCCATTATCATTTGCACCAATCTTAACCCCTTCACTGTCAGAAGCAATACCGCGCATGCGCAATATTTCGTCTTCCTCCTTTTTTTAACTTCACAGATGCACTAAATTTTTGACAATTGGCTGAGAGTCAAACAGTTACTCGGCGTCTCATCTTAATCCAAGCTGTTTGCATATGACTTAAAACTCGGGGTTGACATAGTGTAACTACTCACATAGTTTCGGCCAAACAGGCCAAAAAGACAAAACATCACCGTTAACATGTTTCCTTTGCTAGTTTGAAGTTTTAGTTTGTATATGACTGCAAGTGAATAAATATCTGAGGTAGTCTAACATTATGGTTGTCCGTCGGCGTCATCAGTAGTACCTTAATTGGCTAGAAATGCTAGATCGTGATAAAACACATGTCGACTAACTGGTCATTCAATCCGCTTTTATAGGAGTTGACCAGTACAATATATCAACATGCCGATATCAACGTGCAAACATTAGATGTATGTGGCTTGTAAGTATGTAAGGCACATTTAATCAATTTCAAATGGTGACTCTATGGCTTGTATACAGGTGGGGCGTAAGGGTCACTTAGTAAAGGTGTTCCAGTGTCTTGTGGTTCGCGTCCTTGTTGTTCAGGGTAGTTAGGCGGCTGTGCTGGAGCTGTTGGATATGGCTGATTCCCAGGCGGTCCTGGATAATACTGCTGTCCGCCTTGAAAACCACTCATCGGCTGAGGATATGCCATTGGATACCCAGAGGGAATCTGGTGTTGCTGAGAGGGATATCCGGCGTGAGGAGCTGTATACATGTTGACTGTCTGACCTTCGGACATAGGATATCCAGACGGTGGCGCGTTATACATGTAGGCTTGTTGGCTTTGGGGCTGCTGTCCTGGGGCGCATTTGCACTTCTTAACGATCAGGAACATAAGGCAGGCAACTACCAGTAAAATACCAGCCAACCCTGTTAGCAGCAGCGAGTAAGGAAATCCATATCCGCCGGTATAAAAGGGATGTTGGCTTAGTTTCCTGAGGTAATCGGCTACTGAGACACTGACAATAAGGGCAAGAACACCTGCAAAATGCAACGGAATAAGAAATATAAGCGATTTTAGTTCAAGCTTAAAGTTTAATTTCTACATCAGAACATGTTTGAATGAAGTGAGTTTACTAATATAACATACTCACATAATTACAGGGCTCCAGATAGGGTGAATATTTTGAAAAATTTGGTTACGTTACTGTTTTCCATGTGTCTCTACCAAACCTTATCTTATGGGTACTCTTATTAATTGCCTCGATGAGGCGATTCTTAAGAGTACCCACAAAATAGGGTTTGGTGGAGAAACATTGAAAACAGACTTGGTGAATTTCTGTTATATACCTTTTATCTGGAGCCCTGAATTAGCCTTAATATTTTTCTATATTGTTTTGTCTCAAGATACGTCATACGACACTAAATTTCGTACATTTTGACACATAAGAATGCATTCCTACGAGTTTATCCTTACTCAGAAAAAAATTATATATCGTTCATAAAACGCTCCTTGAGTGTCGTTACCAAAATTATAAAATCATAACTGTCAAACTTACAGAAAGAATTATTGACTAATGATGTATCGAAAAACTTGATAAATATATACATATATTTGACCTTGAAGAGTTAACCCTCGAATCCAACAGCATCTCAAATTAAAAACAATACATGATTATTATACCGTTATACCAATCGAGGTTTCTGAATTTAGAATAACAAGAGGGCCATGATGGCCCTGAAGGCGCTCACCTTAAGATGGCAGCCATTGTTTTACAAACAACAGGAAAAAGTTTCCACATATAAACATATTACAGCTAATATCTTAGCTCTAGTGTTTATAATTTCATAGGAATAGATTCATGATGTCAGCCAAGGAACACTTATGTCAAATTATTTTCAAATCTGGCAACTAGTTTTAGAGAAGAAGAATATTTAAGTTTTCACTATATACATGTAGAAAAAATCTGATTCCATCCACTGGAGATCATGTTTTTATACAGATCAAAATAAGTTCAACAAACTCTATAGAGGGTCATCTAAGGAACACATATGCTGAATTATTTACAAATCTGGCCACAAGTTTTGGACAAGAAGATCTTTTAAGATATCACCAAATACAAAATTAATGAAGAATACTAACTCCGCCTCCTGCAGCCATGTTTTCAAACCGATCAAAGTAATTTTAATTTTATAATAATTGTAGAGGGCCATCTAAGAACATTTATGACAAATTATTTTCAAATCTGGCCACAAGTTTTGGACATGAAAGATCATTTAAGATTTCACTAGATACAAATGAGGAAAACTGACTCCGCCCCCCCCCCCCACACCTCTGCATCCATGTTTTTGAACTGATCAAAGTAAGTTCAACAATAATTGAAGAGGGTCATCTGAGAATATTTATGGCTTATTATTTTCATAACTGGCAACTAACTTTGAAGGAGAAGATTTTTAAAGTTTAACCTTTCTGTTGCCATGGCATCAAGAGTTCTGCATGGAATCCAATTATTTGAAAAACTTTGAAGGAGGACTACCAAAGTAACATTTTGGGCAAGCCGTTTAGGAGGAGATGCCGTTTGAAGCAAATGATGTCGGATGTACGGAGAGACGGACGTATGGACGACGACGGAGGAAGGTTGGCCACAATAGCTCATCATGAGCTTTTGGTTCCAGGCCCGTAGGAACAGGGGGGGGGGGGGGCCCG